>JXCR01148827.1:0-15291 GCA_002079205.1 Phalaenopsis hybrid cultivar
TATATATATATATGTATATATATATATATATATATATAATCGTGGAACTTCAAAAAAGAAAATTTTAAAAAGTTGTGTGTATATTTGATTGTTGTCCCACGTCAAAGTTTGTCTCCTTGCTGTCAATATGGCCTCGCCTGTCTGTAACAACATTAACTTCAACAGCCTCATCTGCTACAGCATTTTCACATCGATGCAACGATAGTCAACAGTCTCATGTGAAGGTCTAAGGTCATGATTTTTGTGTAGGTACCCAATTGTTTATACACATTTATTTAAGCGTGATAAGTTTAAATATACCCAGCCTTGCTGTTGCACGATATCAACTGTGCACCCTTTTTAAATCTGGTGGATGGGTCTAATGTTCTCCCCAAAAGTCCGCTATGTGGCAAAGACGGTAGAATGCTGCTGAAATGAATATTGAACAAACTAAAAAGTGACATAATGCGACTAAAATGAAATGAAACAAAAGTGAGAGTGAAAAACTCACTAAAATTGCAAAATCACAAAATGGAGACCAAAATAACACTTCCAATTTTGTGCATGTTGCATTAAAAGAACTAAATGGAACAAGATTTGAACATGAACAAAACTTACATGGAATTTGGCAGNAAGTCATTCTGACTGCACAATTCATTCTTAGTTCAATAGAAAACAAAAGAATTGAATTAGAGTTGATCCATAATTTTTTAAATTACTTTTATAAATAAGAGTTTCAGGTAATGAATATTTATGGAAAACATTATCTTTAATTGTAAAAATATACTGTANTAACATGAGCTTTATGATGACACGCTTGTGGGCTCTGAAAATTCATGCCACGGCCTCCCTTGAGAGATGAATTAGCTGAGATTGGTCAAATCATGATTGATGAGATTACAATTACCTCCATCAAATGATAGCTTGAAACAGAGGGGTTTGTTCAAAATGCATCCTTTTTTTTTTGTTGTTGTTGAAAAATTAATCTATCTAGAGGAGAGCACTTCTGGCCTTGTGATAGTGGTTGGAGACCATCTGGTCATTAATAGTCGATATTGATATCATATCAAAGGTAATTTCAAATCTTGAAGCTTTTGGCCAGCAGATTCCTCTAAACATACTTGTTATGTAAGATTTTCAATTCCTTTTTTCCTCATGATTTCCCTAATCATCTTCCACTTTTCTCACCAATCCGCAGACCCCTTCGGCCACTTTGGCTTAGTAACACATTTACAAAAGAGACTATTTCTCTATTGCTGAAATTAGCAAACCTTTCATAGGATTTTATGGGTAGAAACAAGACATTTGGTTCCCTTACCTCGTTGAACTTGTAATCTTTAGCTCATGCCTAAGTTCATAGTTCGAATATTAGGAACTATTTATAGTCAAACTTCATGTTTTCTTTCATCAATTTTCTTTTGTTTGTTTTTGAAAGTTCTCTAGAATGATATAAAGAGCAGTAGCTTGATGTTCTACACCTGAAAAACTTCTGCAAATAACTTTTTTGTGATCATCACTTAGCTATTCTTTAACAATATTAGGCTCAAATCCTATAATCAAAGTTATAATTAAGTCTAAAATTTGAATAGGTTTTCCATAGTAAATCAGAGCTAGCATTCTTGTATGGTTACCGGTGATGGTAAAGTATGCATATTTAGACCAAAGAATCTGTAATCCAACTCGACCAAAACATAACCAACCAGATTGTTTCAATTCTATGTTAAACTGGGCCGTTTTAGCTTATGAACAAATTCGTTGAACATCTTAGGTACTTGTCAAACATTGTGAGTTTGCTTCTATGCATTCATATATTTATGATATGATTATGTATTCTACATTTAGGAGCAACTTCTAAATTGAAAAGTGTTAGAAGGAGATATTAAAATAAAGAAGTGGTTGTAAAACACGCAGTGTATATATATTGTTAGCATGATTTTTTTTTGGGATAATTGCATACAAAGCCCTCGAAACATTGTTATTTACAAAATTTGCTTCCAAATGATTATACGATTGAGAATTTGATAAAAATGAAAAATATTGATTGGGATTTTATCATGAATTTTGATATTTGAGTGAGAATTTGAAAAATTGATCAGAGAGGGTGCTTTATTTTTAAATATCAATGTTTTGGGTGTTATGTATGTAATTGTCCATTGTTATTTTTTGTATGTACTGTTGTTTATCTATGATCCATCTCTTTATTTACCAGCAAATTTTTAATTTTAATTATTTTGTGTTCAGGTGATATCGTGTTCACTGACAGCCATAGCAACTCTGATTGATGTACTGCTGAAAAAAGAAACAGAAACCAGCTCTGAAAATATTACCACTGAACAGAAGCTTGCTTCCAGAGCTCGGATAACCGTTACATCTGCGGCGGAAAAGTTATTCTCCGTGCATAATTATTTTCTAGATTTTTTTAAGCATAAAAACCCTGCTGTTCGTTCAGCAACATATTCCGTTCTAACAATCTATATTAAAAAAATTCCTCATGCTTATAATGAAGTAAACATGAAATCTTTATCAGCTGCTATACTGGGCGCTTTCCAAGAGAAAGATATTTCATGTCATTCTTCCATGTGGGATATGATTTTGCTTTTCTCCAGAAGATTTCCAGATGTTTGGCTTTCCAAAAATACTCGTAACACCGCCTTAAATGAACTTTGGAAGTTTCTAAGGAATGGATGTTACGGATCAAAAAAAGTTTCATACCCAGCTTTGGTGATTTTGTTAGAATCCGTCCCTCCTAAGGCTGTTAACGGCGAGCAATTTCTTCTCTTATTTTTCCAAAGCTTCTGGGCTGGAAGAAATCCATCACACTCGGCTGCTGATAATTCTTCTTTCTTTAAGGCATTTCAAGAATGCTTTTTATGGGTCTTAGATAATGTCTCAAGGTGTGAATTTGTGAAAACATGAAGGGAAATTTACATATTTAAGACACAGTTCTTATGTATTTACCTATCTCACACCTCAACTTTCGTATTTACATACATAGCACTTTGGTGCTTAAATACTATGCTTGAAAATGTGTCTTTGACTTTTAAAAAGTGATAATAGTGCTATTTTTTATGTGAAATTAAAGATTTGAGTGCCATGTATGTAAATAAATGTTTAGCTTTGAGATATGGAATTCTATGCTATATATGTAGATGCCCCACGCATGAAAGGTTGACTTCTAAGAAAAGTCAACAATCTGCTCCGCTGACAGATATTTTTTTTATTTTTGCTCTGTTGATATCCATGGCTTTATGCAGGTTTTCCAAAAGTGAAGCTGACAGAAGTCCTCTCTCCATAAAACTTGTCAATACCATTCTTGTAATGCGTTTATGGTATGATTATCTTCCAGTCAATTCAAAAATTGATGGGGAAAGTTCCCTGAAAATGACTACTGGGGTTGAAGATGATCCATTATCAAATAAAAAGTTAGCTGAAGTGCAAAACTATTCTTCGAGTTATATTCAAGAATTAGGCAGATGTATTATCAATATATTAACACATATTTCGTTCAAAGAACCAAGTTTGCTCCATGATTTTTATGCAACATTTTTGAAGGATTGTTTGGCTGTTTTACAACACAGAATCTTTTCCAAAATAATTCAGGAATATATGGAAAGGATTATTGACTTCATTTTTCTTCTTGGACAACTCCCATTGCAGAAGGGTCAAACGTGGCCCTGGGAATTTCTAATCGGACCGCTGATCGCAAGCTCTTTCACAACAATTAAAACTCTTGTAAGTTTTGCCCATTGACAAAGCTTGAGCAAAGTATCAAAATTGTCCCTTGACTTTTAAATGGGGTCATTTTAGTCCCAGAGTTTATCAAATTGTTATATTAGTCAACAAATTCCTTTAATGAAGCCTAAAATAATTTTCACTGGGTACTATTTAAACCCATATTGAAAGAGTCTAGAGATTACATTGATATTTTAATAAACTGTGAGCTAAATCTGCTAGCTATAAATAGTTAGAGGACCATTTTGACAATTTTCTTGAGAAAATTTTATTGTTTCCTTGTTACCTATCTACATGAAAAATAATCTATTTTTCTTCGAATTTCTGATGATTGTGGTTGTTGAAATGCTAACTAATATGCTTTTGTCATCGTCATTCGTCATTGGGTTGACTTTATGAATTTTCTTTTTGTTCATGTTGGGCTTAGCTAAGGTGTTAAACTCAATATTCTAATGATTTTGAACTAACTTGTATCTTTCTAATTGGTGTATTTTGTATTGTTTTTTTTTCATGTCTAAACCGTCCAAATCTATTTTCAATTTTCTTGTATTCATTATGTCAGTCAAATTTTACTTCTAATATATTATACTTTAATTTAACTTTCCTTATTTCTTTGACTCGGTCATATTCACTTTCTCATTTCCTATGCTATCAACTTAGTTATGTTGACCTTCGAGCATGCTCCACAAGTTGATTCAATTAATGACAACATTGACGATGAATGACAAATGTGACATTATGTAAAAGTAGTTTGACACCCTCCGACTAGTAAACAAAATTAGGGAGCACCAATGCATTGGAGGCATCAAAGTTATCTGGAAAAGACTCAAACCATTAAAATTATGCCACTAGGAATAAACAAAAAATTTGCAGTTGTAATAGCAAGCGTCGTGGACTCACCCTGGCACCAATCAGCAATTGTCATTTTCTATTTTCCCTCCTGCCAACTTGACTTGCACACGTCCTGCATTATTAACCCTAGTTTCTGAGCAATCTCATTCATGTTTTTCCTTCCCTCAGCAAGACTCATCTCCTCACCAAAGCTTGCTGTCTCTCTTCTCTATACTGCTCCAGTATTCTTTGTAGCTACCAACTATCCCATGCAAAACCTTCGATGTCTAATCAAGCTTTGCCTTCAGCCTGGAGAACTATGTAATCTTATCGCCACTGTTAATCCACATTGTTGTCTCCTATAAAAGCTGTCAAGCTCAACCAATCTTGCTAAACTCCAACAAAAATGTTCCCATTGAATTGTGACTTTGCCAACTTTCAAGTTTTCACTTTTTTACCTATATTAAGCTCATTTATATATAATCGTGGAACTTCAAAAAAGAAAATTTTAAAAAGGTTGTGTGTATATTTGATTGTTGTCCCACGTCAAAGTTTGTCTCCTTGCTGTCAATACAACAGCCTCATCTGCTACAGCATTTCGACATCAACTGCAACAATAGTCAACAGTCTGATGTGAGGCTATAAGGTCGTGATTTTTGTGTAGGTACCCAATTGTTTATACACATTTATTTAAGGGTGATTAGTTTACATATACCCAGCCAATCTGTTGCACAATATCAACTGTGCACCCTTTTTAAATGTGGTGGATGGGTCTAATGTTCTCCACAAAAGTCCGCTATGTGGCAAAGACGGTAGAATGCTGCTGAAATGAATATTGAACAAACTAAAAAGTGACATAATGCGACTAAAATGAAATGAAACAAAAGTGACAGTGAAAAGCTCACTAAAATTGCAAAATCACAAAATGGAGACCAAAATAACACTTCCAATTTCGTGCATGTTGCATTAAAAGAACTAAATGGAACAAGATTTGAACATGAACAAAACTTACATGGAATTTGGCAGCTTGCTTGCTTGCTAGCATGGATAGAACCTCCCCACCACACCTCCAAAATCCTCCTATGCATTCCCAATCAAAATGGAACTCAAATAGGTGTGGAAACAAACTAGAGGGGCTTTCTTTTTTATAGCAAAAAACAAACATTCTATGAAGTTCATTCAAGTAATATACATATGTGAGAGCAAAACACTCTTATTTGTGAAGGATGTAATGAAGATGATAACTCACAACATTTGCAATCATATTCACAATCAAAAACATGCAAGTGTGCAAAATGCCAAATATTAAATGCTCAAAATGAGGCACTGTTTATTTTAACGACAAAATTTTTTCGTGTAAATTATAGAGTTTTGATAATGTTAATTCTTCTATGTACATGATCAGTAAAACTTCAACTCAAAAATACTCCACGGAAAATCCTACCAGTGTTTTGGGTAGCGCACCTGCCCTTTAGAAACATGTCAACCATCCAATACATGTTCTTTCAAACATATTGATAAATGCACTTTGAAAGTGCATTAACTCTAGAAAGCAAGCTTTCTGATATTCTCAGCTAAACTTCAAAATTTTAAAATCTAACAAATTCACATGTGTCTTTCAAGAAACTCATAATTTTAAGCTTTTATCTTGAGAAACTTGCAATTGCCTAGTTGAACATGTTGAATTCCCTAAGAGCACATCAACTACTAAAAGTATTCTGGTATATTTTGATAGATGCTATGGCTTCTTGATACAAAATGAAAATGGTTCTAAAAGTTCTTATACCTCATTAAGATGATTTACATTTGATTTATCCTATCTTGATAAACATGCAATATTATTTTAAATAACTTGTACAGAATCCTTCAAAATCAAATGTATCAAATTCAAAGTCAAAGAATGTTATGTTGATTAAATGTAAGTTGAATCCAAATTTGTTCTGCCTTGAGAAGTTTGCAATAATTTGAATTTCACCAGTTCTTTTTAAAATTTAAACTCATCGACCTTGACACATGCTCCAAGTCAGCAGTCTTATCTTAATGATGCAGTTGTAATTCCCACTTTTTTTGAAGTCCGATCATCTATGTCCCCAAAAATGTAGTTTATAAGGCTTTTGTCCATTGATGGATTATCACAACACCAATTAATTTTTTTTTTTAATATTTATCTTCTACCAAATTAAGCAAGGTGACTACTAACATTTGATCGTAAATCTTGTAAAAGATATTTCATTTTTTGTTTGCATACGGTTTGGAATGCCTCGAACAAAAAGAAAAAGTTCTGTGTTTTTTTTTTTGACAGAGAAAGAAACTCTATATATCGACATGCTTATAAATCACATTCACAAGTTCAACTCTTAGATTGGCTTGATCTTCAAATGGGGGTAGAGTTGATAAGGTTTGTCAGACTATAAATTTTTGAATGAACTCAAATCATTTTTAAACTAAGAACTCAATCCTTTACATGCAAATAGGCTGAGTTGATGCAGTTCAAAGTAATTAAACTCAAACATCCTACTTTGATAATGGCCTTATTTGATATGTAAATTCATTAAACTTATGTGGTATGTATGTAAATTACCCTACTTAAAATCTGTTATGTTGCCTAAATGATCTTCAGACATGTTGCATGCTTTAATATGCATGAACTTCTCTACATTTATAAACTGGTCTTGTCTCTTTTCGAGCCCATGCCTAAGGCTTATTAAAAATGATGTATCTATATCACCATTAGATGACTGCATGGAAGTCTACCAAGCGACTTTATTAACCATATATGATTCGCTTTTAATCTAAATCATGAAATTTCATTGTTAAATTTAACTGTTGAAAATGACCTTAACTGAAGGTCCTAATAACATGGTGTGTGTGTGTGTGTCTATATATATATATATATATATATATATATATAATTTTAATTTTTATTCAAGTCAATGATTATTTAAGTCATTCTGACTGCACAATTCATTCTTAGTTCAATAGAAAACAAAAGAATTGAATTAGAGTTGATCCATAATTTTTTAAATTACTTTTATAAATAAGAGTTTCAGGTAATGAATATTTATGGAAAACATTATCTTTAATTGTAAAAATATACTGTAATTATTAAAAAAATTGCAGATTGTAATTATTTTTTATTTGAGTGAGATTTTGTCCACTGCATGTGCTGTTGCATGAAGCTAGTTCTTGAAAAGTCAAAATTTTCTAATGAAAAAAATTCCAGATTGTCTTGATTTGAGAACAAATTTGAGCCAATGTTCTGCACTCACATGTACTGAGCTTAATTAATTTAAGATGTATTATATCTTTTTTTTTTCTTTTTTTTTTTGTTTATTTGTAGTTGAAAATTACACTCTATAAAAGTTTTGTTGCAAAATGTGCAACATACTTGTGACGTTGGAGCTTACCGCCCATTGTAATATAATAGACCGCAGACGCGGTACTCTAGCTACTATAGTAACAGCGGTTCCCTTTTCCTATTTAATTCCTTTCATTTCCTTATATGATGCTTTCCCATTATGATTCATTTCCTTCTCCTCTTCTTCCTATTCCTCTCCTTGCCTATTATATCTCTTTCCTATCCTACTATTCACCTATTTTATCTACTAATCCTTTCTTTATATAGGTGTTGTTTTCTGAGATTAGAGGAGGTTTTTTGATGATTGTTGATTTCAGCTACTGCCTCTGAAGCGTTCTTCCTCTCTGGGGGTTGTATCCGATGGTGAGAATGTGCTTCAGTTGTAACTCGTCCGAGGCGGTTACCGTCTCCAAGAGTTCGAGTGTTGTTGCAACTATAGCTCGATCCTATAAGACATTTATCTTTCTACAGCCCCCTCTACCACGCAGTCCAACAGTCACTAGCTCGTTTCCCTTCTTCCGGCTCACCTTCAGCAGGTCGCCGACCCTTCTCCACACCTTCCCAGAGACTACCAGCTTTTTGTTCCTCTCCGGCTGACCTCCAGCATCCCGCCAGTCAACCCCTATGCCTTCCAGCAGTCTTCTACTTGTTGTTCCCCTTTTCCTACTATCAAACCTGTTGTCCCTTCCCCTGTTTCCCAACCACCGACCCTAGTTCCCTCTCTCTGCTGCCGCCAACATCCCCACCTACTACCGTCACTCTTATTGGAGTTTGTATTGTGTCTTTATGCTTGTGTTATTGTTTGTTGTTGTGATTTCACGTCGCAAGACTCTCGTTTGTACCCTTTTGAATTCAGTAATAATAATTGTATTTTTTTCGTGGTGAATTGGGTCTTTTTCTCTTGGATGAACTGGATGAAAAAATTCAATTTATTTAAGTTATAGTAGCCCTGGATTTAATTTCCCATACTACTTTTATGTTTTTGTATAATTTTTTTTTTATTTGCACTTTATTTTTTATTTTAAAACTTGAATTCATTCCTGTGACTATATGTTATTTGTGTGAGCCACAGGATTCTATCGATGCTGTTGAGCTTTTGTCCGTATTGATCAGAACGTTTGGGCCGGTGAAAGTGTTATCACATATTCATGTATGTAACACAGAGCGCTGCAACCATAGCTCAACCATTAAAGGTGATGATAATGATTTCAGAGGAGAGAAATTCTTACAAACATTCAGGGATGATTTTGTCCCTTGGTGTCTACAGAATAACACTAGCTCTAGTTCTGCAAAACTCGACCTTCTTCTTTCTTTAGTTCTAGATGAATATCTATCCGATCAATGGTCTGCAATCATTGAACATTTTGCTAAACTCTACAAACTCTGTGTATCTGATTCTGATACTCAACATCACCATGATAAACTTCAATCATTTTCAGTGCTTTTCGAGAAACTGAGGGTGAAAGTCCGTTTAATGATAACTGAGAATGTGCGAACGGTTGGAGTTTTACCCGAGCATTGGCATCACGAGTTGTTGGATTCATCTGCAATTTCTATTGTTTATGAAGCAACTCTCTTTTCTTCGTCTCACGCTCAACTTTTACGGTAACACATTGTTTGCTTTTTATAGATTTTTTTTTTGGCTAGTTTTATTTGGTAATGACAGCATGGTAATAAGCTTTATGATTCTCTTCACTGCATAAAATTTTTTTGGAAGATTTACATGCATACCACTCATTTGTTATGTATGTACATATCAAACACCTAAAGATCGATTTTTACGTATATGCCACCTTACCTATGAATGAAAAAATATATTTCACTCTTTTAAAGTTATAATAGTGGTATTTACATGTCTGACACATAAACATCAATTTTTATATGTACGCCACCTTATGAATGAAAACATATATTTCACTATTTAAAAGTTAAAATAATGGTATTTTTGGTGTGATATGAAATATGTTGATGGTATAAAAGTTAAAAAGCAAAGTTTAGATTTTAGATATGTAAATACATATGAATTGGGTGGCATGTATGTAAATGTCCATCATTTTGTGGTTAGTTTTATGAGATTTATTTTGGTAGTTGAAAATTGGATTCTCTTAAAATTATTCAGTTTGTTGACTTCCTTTTCAGAGCTAACACAATGGACTATAACAACTTAATATTATTTGCATTAGTAGCCGTAAAACTGATCATAAATGTAATAATTGAAGATCAAAAGGTTGCCTTTAATCACGAAGTGGAAAGTAATATGCATTTCATTTCACTAAATCTTGCATCTAACCACTAATATATATTTTATACAAAAACTATAGAAGAACAACTCAGGCACGCGAATAGCAGTCTATATACGTCATAGTCAATTAATTAAGATATCAAACAAGCTAATGGACATAAAAAGAAGTTTATGATTGTAAAGTAGGATATATGATATATGTAACCTGAAATTGAATACTCTATTTCTAATTGTAAAGTAGGATATATGATATATGTAACCTGAAATTACTTTGTGAAGATTCAGTTTATTTTTTACGGAGACACATTTTAATTAATTTTAAATGTCCCAAGTCTCTAGATTATCCCAAAGTGTTTCCAAAAATTGCGGTGACCTGCAATGACTTTCGGATGCCCGCAAACTTTTGTGAAGACCGATTACACATTTTATTTTATCAATTTATTTTATGAATTTTGTTGAAATTCAGAATAATGCGGAATAAAACGGAATTAAGGAGGGCATTTTTTTCATTGATATGATAACCCTTTACATGAATCCTCAATAAGAATGATAGTAAAAATAAAATAATATGAAATGAAAGATATATCACCTAATATCTTCAATAATCAATTCATATTAATTATTTGAATATAAAGAAAATAACATAAAATAGGAAAGCCTAAAATAGGAAAAGAAATAACTCATAATCCATGGAAATAAATATAAAATAGGAAAAAAATAACTCATAATCTCAGGAAATAATTTATTCCTCTCAGGAAATAATTTATTTCTTATTTGGAATAAATTATGTTCTAATATAATTCTAACACTCTCCCTCAAGTTAAAACATGGTTGAAAACCATGTTCAAATTGGATTTAAAACATCAAACAATGGCAAGGGAGATCTCGTGAAATAAAACTTGAAGTCTTCATCCCGTACTGCGGTTGTCTTTGATTGCAGTTTCTGCAGTGTCTGTAGGTAAGCGAAAGACTCCTACAGGTAATGTTGCAAGGGAGTTTGCAAAGAAGTTGACAACTGCGGTTGTTTTTAACTGTAGTTCCTGCAGTATCTGTTGGTAAGCGGAAGACTTCTGCTTGTATTGTTACAGGGGAGTTTGCAGGGAAGTAGACAACTATAGTTGTCTTTGACTGCAGCTTCTTGAGTGTCTGTAGATAGGCGGAAGGCTACTATAGGTGATGTTGTTGGGTAGTTTGCAGGAAAGTAGACAACCTGCAAGAAAAACTAACTTCTAGTTGACTGTGATTATCTTTGACTGCAGTTCTTACAGTGTATGCAATCTGTAGGTAGGCATACAGGTAATGCGACAGGGGAGTTTGCAGGAAAATAGACAACCTGTAGGAAAAAATAACTTATTGTTGACTGCGATTGTCTTTCATTGAATTTCTTGCAGTGTTTATAGATAGGCGATGACTTGTACAGGTAATGTTGCATGAGATTTTGCATGAAAGTAGGCAACCTGTAGAAAAAACTTCAGAATATGACCTGCAAAAAAACGAAAAAGCTCTGAAGGTAGGCTTGCTACCTGAACAAACTTCAGAGGATGGCCTGATACAGAAAAAAAGCTCTGAAGGAGGACCTACTGCAAAAAAAAACTCAGGAGGAGGGCCTTTTACAGGAAAATGCTTTGAGGAAAGCTTGCTGCTGGAAAAGCTCTGGAGAAGAGTCTGCTATAGGTTCCGGAGGAAAGCCTGCTGCAGGAAAAAGTTCTGGAGGAGGCCTGATGTAGTAAAAAGTTCTGGAGGAGGGCATGATGCAGGAAGATTCTGACACTGTAAAGATGTTCTTGCTACGATCCTTTTGAAGTTAGGTAACTGCAAGCATAAAGATACATCTCCACTGTTTTCCTTACTGCAGAAATTCTAGTAACTACAGACGAGCATGCAATTACACCCTGCAGGGCGAGAATTTTAAGTCCAAAGAGCTGGAAAAGTAACATTGAGATATTTCCTTGGAGGTTATTATTACTGACATTATTCAATAAAGAACTTTCTGAAAACTCAGGAAGTTGGCCGGAGAGCTGGTTTTGCCAAAGCAGCAATATCTGCAACTGGGCAGATTAAATAGAGTTTCAGGATTGGTCCTTCCTGAAATTGGATTTTGTGGCAGTAATATATCGAGTAAGGATGAAGATGGCTGAAATGCAAGGGACCATTGAGATTATTGGAGGAGAGGTCCAAATTCATTAGCCTGAGTCAGGTTCCAAATTGAACATGGTATTTTTCCGGAAAATGACTGTTTGAAAGAACTAATATTTTCAAGGAATTGAGATTTCCAAAAATTTAATTGAGAATGCACCAAAATTTCCAGAGCTTTGTCCATCTGTCCTCTAAGAAATCTTCAAGCCCTTAGAAACCTAACTGCAAAACAGATAAAGAAGTAAAATTGACATAGAAATCTGACACAGTAGAGATCAAACTGTTCCCTTCAAGATCAAGCATGTTCAAAGATCGAAGCTTTGATAATGAAGATCCAATGCTACCGGTAAGAAAACATTCCTCCAAGCTTAGCTCTTAAAGTTTGGGAGTTGATATAGCCAAAGCTCCACACCTTTCCTCCCCTTTCGTAGAGATGTTCACTCCACCGAGATAGAACCCCCTAAGCCTTCCAAGCCCTTGGAGAAGAGTTTCGAGATTTGGGTTTTTGAGCTCCAACAATAAAAACAAACCGACATAAGCATAGAAAGACAGATGCAAAGAAACCAAATTAATGAGACGAGAGAGATGCTGATGGGGACTTGCCCTTTGAATCCCGAATTGGAATGATTTAGATGCTTGAGATTCCCGAGCTCTTTTCCATCCAAAACTTGGAATCGTACTGAACTCCGACGTCCAGAGGACTGCAAGGAGAGAATTCCGACGACTAGTTCCTAGAGGAAGGAGTTCCAACGACAAGGGCCTGTCGAGAGAGAAAGTTTCCAGCGGAAAAAAATAAAATAAAGGAGGTGGTGGAAGGGTCTGCAGCATGACAGAGGTTGTCTGCTACAGGGAATATGAAGTTTTCCGGCGGTAGAAGCTATAGGGTTTTTTAAAAGGCTTTGATATTATGTTGAAATTCAAAATAATGAGGAACTAAGCAAGGGATGTTGTTTTATTAATATGAAGTGGGATATTAATAACTCTTTACATGAATCCTAAAATAGGAAAAATAATAAAAAGGAAATAATTTATCATTTATTATCCCCAATAGTCAATTCATATTAATTATTTGGAGATAAAAGAAATAATATAAAATAGAAAAACTAAAATAGGAAAGGAAATAACTCCTAATCCAAGGAAATACATATAAAATAGGAAAGAAAATAACTCATAATCTTGGGAAATAATTTATTCTCATAACTTCTCACAGGAATAAATTATTTCCTAATACAACTTCTAACAAATTTAAAAACATGTTCATTGTGTTATATTTTTGATACATTATTTTTTATGTTTTGGATGATATTTAAAAATAAAATTTGACGCATAACTATATTTCAATGCTTAAATTGGGAGGTATCTAAATTTCATTTTCTGAAGGATTACTTTATCTCAGTTGCGTGCTTTTTCATAATATATTTTGATATTGTATGGTATAGTTTATGTTCTTTACATATGGAAGACATACATTGTTTTCTTAAACTATCCCATACGTTTTCACGTGAATTATTTTGATGATATACTTGCTACCTGCAATCAACTAACTTAAGAAACCATCAGCCCATCGTTCTTTAGTGTAATTTGTGATCATCATCATATCATGGGCTCATGGGGCTAATAATATAGTTTATATACCCTGAATTAATTAATGTTGATAATTCTCAACTTGAATCTTTCATCGTGGTTGATGAGATTTTAAATGCCTTAATACTTTCTATTTCGTAGTTTCTCCATTTTAACTTTTTTAATGATAACTTTTCATTTCTACTGTACCTTTATACTAAGGCTATAGTTTTCATTTGTGGTATTAATTGAATTTTGAATTTTATATTTTTTTTATTTCTTTTCGACAGAAGATATATTATGATACAGCTGAGCATAGAAGAAAATTACACAAGAATTTTCTCAAAGAAATTCATCACAATCGAGGGCAATCATATGAAATTGTTCAAATGGACCTCTGATTTTGATCACAATCAAGAACCCCCAATTGCGCCAATCTGGTTCTCATTACATGAACTCAAGCTTCAATTCTTTGATCTACCTACCTTATATGTAATTAAGACTATCATTGGAAAACTTTTGCAGGAAGACACACCTACGGTTCATTTCTCAAGGCCCTCTATTGCAAGGATTTTGATTGAAATAGACATTACACTACCAGATGTAGAAGACGTCTGGCTTGGCTCTTCACACAATGGTTATTAACAAAAAATCATTATAGAACAAAAACTTTACTAGTGCAAGTACTGCAAGATGTTTAGACACCCGGAAGAGAAATGTTTCATATTGCACCCACAGTTGAAAACTAATAGTCAAAAGCAGAAACATGTTGTTAGTACACCCGACGTGCCTGAACGTGCTCTCAGCAAACCTGATGACAGCCAACCTGAGGAGGGAATCACCACAAGACAGAAAATGGTTTCTGCCCCTGGGAACCCTTCTCCTAACCATACCATAAGGGATAATGTTCGGACCAAAAGTCAGGCTAGCCCCACAGCTTCTATTCAGGAATCATTAGGTGTAGATGTGACAATTCACACTTCACATACACTGGAACCTATCGCTGTGGAAATGACAGTCATTCCTTCTACTGCTGTTCTAATATCTAATCAGACTGAGGATCACATGAGTCAGTCCTTAAGTGAAGAATGACAGGTTTACACTTCTCGGCGAAAGAAGAAGGCTGGGGGCACACTCTAACTTGAAAACTTAATGGATGATACTTTGGTTACTCCTGACAATGGTACGACACTTCAAAATTTGTTATCTGGCTCCGCTCTTAAAACTAGAGGAAGAGACAAGATTAAACTGGCGCTTCCCTAGCTACTTATTTTCTGCATGTTTTAAATTTTTTGAGTTTATCTGTATCTTTTTGTTTGGGAAGTATGTATGGGTAGGGTGCCTCTTTTGGGCCCACTCATTACAACCTTTATGTATGTTTTCTATTTCAATAAAATCAGCCCTTGGGCTTTTCAAAAAAAATAAAAAATAATAAAGAATTGAATTAGAG
>JXCR01148827.1:33245-47691 GCA_002079205.1 Phalaenopsis hybrid cultivar
TTTTTTTTTTTTTTTTTTTTTTTTTTATTGTGCGAAAAAGGCTGGGGATATAGATGGCTTGGGGGTGTAATTTAATGAAAGTTTTTTTGTTTTATATAGAAGCTTTAGCATGGATTCAAGCTGTATTGGCTTGCTTTCCTTTAAGTTCACGAGAAGGAATGGGGGAACTGAAAGTGGAGGTTCTGAGAAATATCAGTGAAATGGAGAAAAAAATATTGCTAAGTTTGTTCCGAAAGCAACGGAGTGCTGCTACTGTTTCTGCTGTGCCTTCATCATCTACTTCGACTTTTGCTATTCCGATGAAGGCGGAGATGATCATCGCAAAGCTAACAGCCATTATAGTCGCTTATTGCTGGGACGAGCTTGTGGAGGAGGATTGGAGTTTTGTGATCACTAAATTGCTCAAATGGTTAGAACCATCAGTTTTGTTGCTAGAGGAATTGGCGGAGAATGTCGATGATGATTTTACAAGTAACACCCCTTATGATACAGAATTCATTTTAAAAAAACTCAAACAAGTTGTGCAGCAATTCGATCCTTTATCAGCGAGTCTTTCTTCTACTTCTTTAGTAACATTCTCTCTTTTATCGGATGTCCTTGAACGCCAAAAAGCTGATAGTCTTGAAGATTTGCAATCTATAAAACATGGAAACTGGCTCCAGGTTAAAGATCAAATTTTGCAAAATGTTCTCCGTTCATTTTTCACAACCGGTGTTGTTGAGGCTATTGCAAAGTCGTGTAGCGAAGAGGCTTCGTCAATAATAGCAGTAAGTAGGTTAGATTATTCACTATTTTGGTCTTTAATTGCATCATCTGCTATAAATACGCCAGAAAATGCTCGAAGTAAAGCAGTGGAATCAATGGAACGTTGGGGCCTTAGCAAAGGGCCGATAAGCTCTTTGTACGCCATTCTTTTTTCTTCCATACCTATCTCTTCTATGCGACGTGCTGCTTTTAATTTTTTATCAACCAAGCCCATTATTCACCTGTCAATTTTGAAAGAAACATTTCTTGAAAGCAATGGCATAGCCAGCCAGGAGCCATATTTTTTCAACACTATGGATAGAATTGCAGAACAAACCCTGTGTTTAAGGGAAGAAATCTCTTGCTTCATTCTGAAGCCAACTGAACTTTCAGAAATGGCATTGACAGGCCATGATAGGGTGAGAAGAAGGTTCCACATTCTGATTATGTATACTATGGCTCTCTTATTAGTTTTCCTGCAGTAATTTTCTATAATTTTCTATTTCAGATAAATGTTTTTCTCTCGTGGGCTTTAATGCTTGCTCACTTACATTCATTGCCATCTTCTTCCACAACAAGAGAAAGATTAGTTCAATTTATACAAGATTATGTTAGTTCAGCAATATTAGACTGTTTATTCCAACATATTCCCTTGAAGGGAGTTGGAACTGGCGTAAAGAAGAAGGCAACAGAGCTTTCTGGTGTTGCATTACTGGCTGCAAATTCTGCCATGAATGCTATAAGTACAGGATTTCTTTTGTTAGTTATGGAGTCACTTTGGCCTGTCGAAACTAAAGGTATGGCTTCACTTGCCGGTGCAATTTACGGAATGATGGTCCGGCTCCTACCTTCTTATGTGCGTGATTGGTTCACTAGCTTGCGTGACCGTTCTTTGTCATCTGCTATTGAGTTCTTCACAAAGGTTTGGTGCAGTCCTCCTCTTCTTTCGGATGAATTATCTCAGGTATGTGCTTGTTGTCAATTTTGATGGATTTACCGCATCCAATTGCGGTTTTTCATTCTTTTTTTGACCACCCCATAAGATGGAATTTTGTAATTTCCATAAATATCATGAAAGTGACTCAATTTTGCCCAGAGTCATTGTCTATATGAGAAAAGTGTCAAAATGATCCCCCGACTCTTCACGGGGGGTTATTTTTGTCCTAAAGTCTATAAAAGTGCCAATTTAGTAGCCCTCGTTGAGGAGTTATTTAACCATATGGACAACAAATTAAATATAGCTAACTATTTTCTCAATAGAAACTTGTTCTGAAAAATTATTAAAATAAGGTGGCTAATTTACTAATATTCTCCACAAATATTATCAAGTATTTTTGGAGAGAACTTATACTAATAGCAACATATTTCATTAATAAAATGTCTTTAAGAGTATTTGAAAATCATGCCCAACTCTTGTCTAATCTTTTCTTAAGGCCAATACATTTATTTTCTTCCTCAAAATTATTTGAGTGTTTAGTATTTAACACGTTCATTCTCAGCACTAACGAGAGTTGGACCCTAATTCTTTCGAGCTATCTTTATTAGATACCCTCCAAATCAAAATGGGTACATATGTTCTCCCTCAGGAAGAAAAACTTACAATTCTAGGGATCTCACCTTCCATAAAAATGAACTTATTACTCCAAACTCAAAATTCAATGAGAGGAACTTCAAGGACACCAATTTTAGGGTTGGAGTTTAGTTGATCATCCGTCATCTTCTCCATCACTTGTATTGATAAAACACATTTCTCATTCTTACTAAAGCCTCGCCAGAACCATGAAATCCTTCAGCATCTTATCAACTCATCCAATCAACATAAACCTCACAAGAACCGCAAACTCCCTCACCGCCTTATCAATACTACCAACCTATGCATTAAGTGCTTTGTATTCATTCTAGGAGGAAAATGAAAGTTTAAGAATCAATGGAGTACAAATTGATGGGAATAAATTTATAAATTATGATATCAAACTATATTGACTTAAAAAAAGGGGTGAGGTCATGCATTAAATAACACTATATGATTTCATGATTTAGGATGGCTTTCACTTAGATTTTGTGTTTTTTTATTTACCTTGATATAAGATTTCAGAACCATCAAGTGAAAGAAAGTTGCAATAGAGGAAATCCAGGCCTTACAAATAAAAGGTCTGTGAAGTTTTTGAACTTTCATTTAGAAAAACAATTGGTTGGATGTAAATGGATCTTTATAATCAATTATAAAGTAGATTCTGGTGTTAATAAATTTGAAGCTCAACTTCTTGTAAATGTGGTACATGCAATGGTATTGTATTGGCAATCAAGATTTTCCTCTCCCACAAAGTATACATGAAGATCCCACTAAAATTAAAAAGTAGAGAAACAAAATAAGACATGCAAACCAATATATAGAAGGTAGAAACTAAATTGGGGAGTTGAGACATTTTGCCTTAACCAGGCAAAACTTAACTCTTTAGCCTAAAAAAACTCAAAATTAGAAATAATTTATTAATTTTTCATATATCATCAATAGATTATCTTAGTTCTTTCTCTTCTTAAAAAAAAATAATATTTATAGAAAACTAAAAAAACCAAAATAAAAATACAAATAAAATTTATCATAAGGAAATAATAAATAATTATAAGAAAATAAGTAAAATGTCTGCAAGATTTTTTTTTTTTTTTTGGAAAAACTTTGCTTTTTTAACTTCGAAATGCACACAATCATTGAACAATCGTAATTGCTTATAGTGCCCGCCAAACCTGCATCCCTCTCTTGCATTGTTCCCTTCTAGAGACTTTTCTCAAATCTCTTTCTCAACAAACACAACCCACACACACACAAAATTTATCCTAAAAAAATTTAGCTCAAACATATTATAAATCATTTTAAATATACCATAATATCATCCTAAAAAGGTTAATAATTTTATTATTTAATAATTTGATGTTGAATGCCTCAATAAATTAGACATTGAGGCTTATGCCTCAATCAAAAATGCTAAGCCCCGCATAAACCATTAAGTGATGATTTTTTGGCACCTCATTGTTTGGTGCAGCTCAAGGCGTGTGCCTCGAATGCTTATTTAATTCATGATGCAAACTTATAAAAGTCTTATATAGTTTAAAATAATCTTTTTTTGCTTGGCTTGGCTCTTCAAATCCGTTCAAAATAATGTGCAAATTTAGTACCAACTGATTAGATTATCTTAATCAAACGCTCTCCTAAAGAAAACTTGTGATTTTGATCGTGTATATAGATGATACTATTTTGATTTGACTTCGAATTAAAGCTAACTGCATTGGGTTTCTGGCCCACTTCATTGGAAATGATAGAGCAAGAAGAAAATCGTGTTTCTGTCAATTATTTTTTTGCCGCACTGTTTTATTCTATGAATGGTAGATATCATGATCATATTAAATAACTAGACACCACCAGAAGTAAGTTTCAATCCGCTTATGTCATTTGTGCATTCATGCTTGTTAATGGACATCGTGGTCTGTGTTTATATAATTCCATTCTACTTAGATTGATCTTTATACCACTTATGATGATGTGTGGAAATTAATCTAAATATTTATTTTACTTCGATACTCTTGATCCAGAGAAGTACTATTAGCCTTCCTAGTAAAGTTCAAAAATAGTCCTCTGACTATTTACATGGGGTCATATTAGTATCAGAGTCTATAAAAATGTCAAATTAGTCCACCACGCTTTCAATATGAGCTGAAATGAGGGGACGAGTTTAGCCTGCATTAAAAGAGTGATGACTCAATTGACAATTTCGTAGACTGAATCTAAAATGGCCCTGTGCAAAGAGTACCATTTTAATTTTAACACTTTTCTATCAGCCTTCCAAACCCATGGTTGTGCTTCTATAAAAAAGAGCCATTTACATACATAGCACACAATTTTTGTGCACTCACGTATCTCACACTTAAACTTTCATACTCACACACATATCACTCAAATCTTTGTTATCACATTAGAAATAACACTATTATCACTTCTTAAAAGTAAAATGCATCTTTTCATGCATAGGTATAAAATGCCAAAGTTCTAGGTATGTAAATATAAAAATGTTGGTGTGAGATATGTAAATGCATAAGAAATTGTGTGCTATGTAAATTTCCCAAAAATAAAAAATAAAAAATAAAATAAATTCTATATGCCAAATAGCAGTCTTCTGACTAAGAACTTTACGATCGAGCAGGTTAAGGAAACTGTTCTAGCCGACGAAAACTTCTCCCTTAATGTAAATAAATCATCTTATGAGATAGTTGCTACATATAAAAAAGAGGAGACCGGAATGGATCTGGTGATACGGCTTCCTACTTGTTACCCGTTGAAGCCTGTGGACGTTGAGTGTACGAGAAGTTTGGGAATAAGTGAAGTAAAGCAAAGGAAATGGTTGTTATCATTGACTGCATTTGTACGCAATCAGGTATATTCTGATTTTTTGGGACATTTACTTACAACCTAATTCGTATGTATTTACATATCTAACAACTAAGCTTTGCTTTTTTACATTTATACCATCCAAAATTTTTTTATCACATCAAAAACACCACTATTTTAACTTTTAAAAAGGGAAATACACCTTCCATGCATAGATAAGGTGGCATATATGTAAAATTGAAGTTTGGGTGTTTGATATGTAAATATATTGGAATTGTGTGGTATGAATGTAAATCTTCTTTTTTAAACTATGTTTCCACTTTTCATAATTTCATTTGTTTTGCTATTGCTGTTGGGTGCATTTCATGGCTCTTTGCATTATTGCTTGCATTGATTTTTTTCTTTTTATAATGATCATTCCTGTGATGAGAAATTCCACAAGGTTAGCTTCCCTTGCTTTGATTCATTATAAAACTAAATTTCAAGTTGATATCCGATTAAGTAATCATAACGTCTACAAGCTCAATATTGGATAATCCTGCTGATTATTGCACATGATGGTACATTTTCTTCAGTGTGTAGCTATTAGCAGTATTTGTCATTTCATTTTTATTTTTTTAATTATTTTTTAGAGCGTACATACCACAATTATTATGTATTTATATAAACATTAATATTTACTTGCATACTATCTTTAACATCAACAATAACGCCATCACCATATTTTTAAAGTTAAATACACATTTTCATGTATAGGTTAATTACACCAAGATGTTACATGTGTAAATATCAGAGTTTGGGTTTTAGATTTGTAAATACATAAGAATTGTGTGGTATATATGTAAATACACTGCAGTAGAAGGCTCAAAAACTCCCTTTGAGAGCACCAAAGAGAGTGAAGGATTAACCTAACATAGACACATCACCACACAGTATATAGAACAATAAAACAACTGCGCATATAACAACTTTCGAATTTTCATAGTTTGAGCAAATATGACCTACTTAAACTTTGATTTTGATTTTTATGACAATCATAATTGAGATTTATAATCCACATTTCCACCTTTTTCGTTGATGGATTAGCTTTCACCTTTGTGAGACAATGCGAAGTTTAATCTGGTCGACTCTATATGATGCGAGAGTATGTAATGGCAAAGAAGGAATTCTATTATGTAGGGCTTATGACTTCTTCCCAATGTAGTAACGCAAAAGAAAAGAGTTATATAGGTTACTGCGGTGTAATCATGTTGAGCCGAGATTGAGTTTCTCTTAGTTTGAAATTGAGCTTGATTAAATCGATGTAAGCTTGATCTGCTCACGGGATGACTTCTCTATTATGAAAAAGAGTGAGTGTTTCTGATTAAAACAATTATTGTAATAAAATGACAAAAAGAAAGAATGAGCAATTGAGAGAGAAATAATAAGAAATTACGTAATATAAGAAAGAAAAATAGAAATTTTAAATACTTTTAGCTGAGAGTGTGATTTTTTTTACTTTATGATTGTTGTAATAAAATGACAAAAAGAGTGAGTAATTAAGGGAGAAATAATAAGAAATCGCATAATATAAGAAAGAAAATTATAATTTTTAAATATTCTTAGGGGGTAAATTATTTAATTCTGAAAAATAGTGAATGATTTTGATTCAAGCAATTGTTGTAATGAAATGACAAAAAGAATGAGTAATTACGGAAGAATTAATGTGAAATTACTTGGCATAAGAAAGCAAAATATAAATTTTTAAATATTTTAAATAATTTATGCTTAAAATCTTAAATTTTCATATATTTTAAATGCATTTTATATTACTATTTTTTTTCGGGTTACAAGCTAACTAGTCAATTTGGGGTTGGCTGAAGCTTGGCTTATTAGCTTTTCAAGTTCACCGCGCTAACCGTATACCTAGCCGAGCCAAAACTTGTTCATGAGTCAGCTTTACTTCATTGCAACCCTACTTGTACTTTTATGGAAAGGGTAATGATTTAGGAAAATGAAATTGAGGCTACTAATTTGGAGAAAGGAGACTATAGTGTGTTCTACATAGTTTCTAGCATGATCACCTAGGTTTTCTTTAAGCATTACATGGATGCTTCCACGTAATTTATTTCCAAAGCTACAAACTTATTTTATTTTATTAATTTTACTGTAATATATAATGTGCATTTACATAGATTCCACCCAATTCCTACATATTTACATATCAAACACCTAAATTGTTTTGCCTTTATACCGCCCAAATCTTTCATATCACAAAAAAATTATATCTATTTTAACTTTTAATGCATGAAACTCACCCTTTCATGCTTTGGTAAGTTGGCATATATGTAAAAATTGAAGTTTAGGTGTTTGGCTTGCAAATACATCAAAATTTAGTGGAATGCATGTAAATCTTCCCCATATATAACTACACATGTCGATATATTCATACATATAGAGTAAAATCTCAGACTAAACTTCTAAATACTTATATGGCTTCATTTTAGTTCCAAAGTCTATAAAATTATCAAATTAGTCCTCAATATTCTTTTAATGGAACCTGTAATCGCCCTCCTTTGCAACCATTTCAACCCGTATTAAAAAAACGTGAGGACTAAATTAACGTGTATATACTTTGGGACTCAAATGACCCCCTCCAAATAGTTAAGCGATCATTTTAGCACCTCTCTCTCTCTCTCTCTCTTAGCTCTTGGTTAAGACATAGTTAGGGCCTGAAGCTCTGTTTTGATTGTGCAGAATGGTGCAATTGCCGAGGCCATCCGCATATGGAAGAGCAATTTTGACAAGGAATTTGATGGTGTTGAGGAGTGCCCCATATGCTACAGTATCATACACACCACCAACCACAGCCTTCCTCGCCTGGCTTGCAAGACCTGCAAACACAAGTTCCATTCTGCCTGCCTCTACAAATGGTTCTCTACCTCTCACAAATCAACCTGCCCCCTGTGCCAAACTCCATTCTGAACCCATCCTCCTCAAAATGGTCTCAAGAACGTTTGATGTGCTCCGACATGAGTGTGATACATCGATGTTTTAATGTTGCACTTATCTCAATGCAGATCTAAGGATTTTGAGTCGGAACATAGTTTTTTTTTTCCTGCCTTTTTCTTCCTTGCATATTTGTGTATAGATCTTAATCAAAGCTTTTTATAATGTGAACTATATCTTTATGTAACATTGATTAAGATTGGTGAATTTTTCTAAAATTTTTATGGGGGTGTTTACCTACATACCGCCCGTTTTCCATGTATTTACATATCCAGTATTTGAGCTTTACTTTTTTACATTTGTATCATTCAAATCTTTCGTATCATATCAAAAATATTGATCTTTTGACTTTTGGAAGGTGAAATATACTTTTTTTATGCAAAGGTGAGATGATATATATGTAAAATATGTTGGAATTAAGTGGTATGTTTGCAAATCTTCCAATTTTTATTGAGTGGTTCATGGTATGCATCTTTGATATGTATTTTTTGTGGTTATTAATGGTGGGTTTAAATGATTCTTTTTCTTTTATGTGATTTTATGAGTTGTTTCCTAGTACCCCACCCCCTTTCTTTTTATGCTTTATGCACATTTACTCCATGATGATTTAAAATAACTACAAAAATAGGAGTTTTAAATAATATATAATAACAGTATGATTATTTTGTTATCTTATTTTTTAATTATTATTTAAAAAGGAATGGTCAGTGGTTATTATAAGAGCCTCCAGCCACACCTAATGTGTCTAACAATTCGAGTGACACTTTCTTAAGGTCAAACTGTGTCAGAGGGGATTCGAACCCCCGATCAGAGGGTTCTTATACTGTAGATGTCAACCAATAGGTCGGGGTACATGGCACAAGATGGTCATTTTAACACAGGGTCCATTTGGGGCAGCTTGTGTGTTTCAGGATAAGCTGTTTATCTTGAAACGCGGCTCGCGGGTCGGACGCAGGGGTCGACCCGTGGCCTGCGTTTAGTGTAAAAATTCAAACGCAATTTTGGATAAGCTGATGAAAGGCGTGAACCAAACAGTACGGCGGTATTTTGAAAACGCCGCCCGCACTTATAAGATGCCCAAACTGATCAAACAAATTATTATTTATATTTAACTTATTTATAATCTAAACTTAAAAAATTTATGGTGCTCGACTCGTTTGATGAATGCTTCAAACAAGTGCTAGTTAATGAAATAAATAGCAATATGTTCGTGAAATCTTCATTTAATGAGTCAAACACATTGCCATGTGTTTTGATATATTATAGATTTTACCTTTTCTTCATTTACTATTCATACGTTGTCATATATTTATGAAGTCCTAAGTTTAGAATATTAAAGGTCTTGTTTTTAATTCAAAAAAGAAAAGATGCCATTTACATACAAACCCCTCAATTCTTATATATTTATATATCTATCACTTAAACTTTCACTCATGTAAACTTTACTTTTTTACATTAATGTCACCCAAACTTATTATATCACATGATAAAATATTACTATTGTTAAATGAGATGTCTTTTCATGCATAAGGAAAGTGAAATTTTATATTTACATACATAACATCAGAAAGATCACAATTATCAATTTTTTAAAAGAGAAATGCATTATTTCATGTATATATTTTTAATATCAGTATGTTATGAATAAAAGAAATAAATTTTTGGTGTGATACAACATCAAGAAATTTTCACCAGCCAGAACGACTCTCGAAGCATTGCACTAACATTGACCAATCCAAGCCAAATCAAGCATAGATTGAACTGTTAAACCATTTTTAAAACCTTCTGGTGTTCAATTGGAACCTCAAATAAATTTTAAATTTGACAAGCTTGTGGCTAAATCGAGCATCTCGACAAGAAAAATTCAATAAGGCCAAGGTCACTCGAATGTTCACAGAATATCGTCCAGTCAAGGGAACCTCTTTAGGGCATCTGATGGAGTGGTTCAGATATTTTTCTTATTTGTTGGGAGGTCTTTTCCATACTATATAAATAAAGTCCTACCTCTTCAAAAAAGAAGGGGGACCAAAACATTAGCCTAAAGAATGATCGGGAGAGGAAGAGTCTGAATTACGACGTTTGCTGTGAAATTTCGACATACATTGTGAATTAACAAAAGCATCAAACGATTTGACAATGCAACTGAAGATGGTGTAATGGAATAACCTCGAAAATGGTGCAACAATGCACCCTGAATATGGTGCAACAACGCATCCCAAAGATAATGTAACGACGCCACTCCAAAGATAATACAAAAATGCACCCCAAAGACTGTTTAACAATGTACCCCGAAGACAATATGGTAAACCCAAATGACGGTGTGACGATGCCACCTCAAAGATAGTGAAATAATGTATCTCAAAGATGGTGATGCAACGTACCCTAAAAAATATGTAACGCCCGAAGATGGTGCAGGAATACACCTTGAAGGTGATGTAAAGTTGTCACCCCTAAGATGGTTCAACAATGCACCCCAAAGATAGTATAACAACACACCACAATGATGATACAGTGAAGCACCCCGAAGGTGTTGTAACAACGAATCCTGAAGACGGTGTAAACACCACCAAAGATAGTGCAGGAATGCACCTCGTAGACGATGCATCGACACATCCCGAAAACAGTGTAACTTCCAGTGACAACCCATTTGACCAACTATGTCCTATGTGGCTCACAACTCACATAGCTCCCAACTCCGACTTACGCGGCTTACGAACATTATTATTAGGGCTGTCAAAAAAGCTCATTGTTCGCGAACAGCTCATGTTCGACTCATTCGTTAAGTAAATGAGCCGAACATGAACAAGTTTTTAAAGCTCTAATTATAAACAAGCCGAACACGAACAATACTTTGTTCACTCGTGTTCGGCTCGTTTTAGCTCAAAATAAAAAAAATTATATAATTATTTATATAATAGTATATTACATATATTATTTTTATAATAATATTATATATATATTTATTTCTAAATTTAAATCATAACATCTCTTGTGATAATATGGTTAGTGCCTTCTTTTATATACATTTGGTCCAGTTTCAAATCTCATACTTTACATCTATTTTTTCAATTTAATTTTTACGAGCCAATTTCGAGCGGAAGACGAACACACTGTTCACAAGTCGATTTAGAACACGAGTCGATTTCAAACACGAGCTATCTCGAACGAGCCGAAAGCGAGTCAAGCCTGAGCTCACTCAAGCTCGGCTCATTTTCCGCCCTATTTATTATAGCTTCTAACTCTGCCCCCAATGGCCTACGAATATCATCACAACTCACTACTACGGCCTATGTGGCTCAATGCTCATGCAACTCCCAACTCTGGTCCTTGTAGCCTATGAATGTTGTCACAACTCACTACAATAGCCTCTGTGACCATTTATGACCTATGTGGCCCATAGCTCATACAACTCCCAACTCCAGCCTTACGATTCGTGATTGTCATCTCGACACACCACTACAGTCTATGTAACCAAGTACGACTTATGTGGATTATAGCTAATGCAGCTTTTGACTCCAAACCCTGCAGCCTACGTACGTCATTACAATTTGCAACTATGATTTACGTAACTTATTACATCATACGTGGCTCACGACTCCCATAACTCTTTACTACGACCTTTATGGTCAACTGACGCTTCTAAAGCAATTATAAATGACCTACATAGCCAATTACTTCTATGACATTCAACTATGTTCTCTATGACAAACTGACACTACAACCACCTTCCATAGCATTCATGGCGAGCTACTACTTTCATATTCATCAACTACAGTCTTAGCGGCAAGTTATAGTTATTATTATTGAACTACCACTATATATCAATTTTATAGATCTATCTTACCTAATTCTGGAGAAGAGTAGATATTAATCCCCTTTTTAGAGTTTTTAACGTAAAAATTGAGGTGTCTCCTCCTAGTCACTTCTCTTTTTATCTGTGTGTGTGTTATATCTCCGTTCAGCGCTAAGATGACAAGTTATACTCCACCATTGCGAACCTTCCATTATAGAATTAGTTTTTGTGCCATCTGTAGGAAGTGAAGTTCCGCTTTACATCGTCTTCAAGTTCGCAACATCAAGTCTCTGCCTTGTTTCCCAATGATATGCATAATCCAACTAGCAAAGGAATCTCTTTAGCACCTTTAAAGCATTCTTTGGTATGAAATGCAACATTCATCATAGTCTCAAAATATTATTCATGTCAACATTCCGGGCATGAATGAAATGTGGTAGTCTTCTCACATCTCATTCTGACATCAAATCTGAAAACTACTTCACATATGGGTGGCAACCTTCACCGTAGTCTTGAAAAGTCGTTCACGTTAACGTCTCGTGAATAAATGTGGCAAGGTAGTCATCCCACCCCTCATTCAATCATCAATTATTCAAGAACTGCTTCTAGACTGAGAGGCACCTTCATGGTAAAGAGCGCTTCCTCAGAGCCCCCTCATCTTACTAAAGTTTTTTTTTTAACTAGATTAGACAACAGTTCTCTTCAAGGTTTGATACATGGACTACTTATTAACTCGCATGAAAAACACCCCTATTGAGGGACAACAAATTTTGATCATGTACAGTCTTGAGAAATGTAGAACATTTTCTGACATCTCATTGTGGAATTAATTGATCCCAGGGGGATTCATTTCGACTTCTTCCATCATATGTTACAGTTATTAAGTAGAATCTTTGACTAGTAGCATCACATGTGTAAAAAATTGGTAGATTTCATATGACTATGTCCATCAGAGGTTAATGTCGTTGAAGGGATGCCCTAGTTATGCAATCTAGGATGAGTGTTTGGTTCTATATGACTCACAACCCAAGCAACTCTTGATTCTGACCCCAACGACCTGCTAATATCATCGTAGCTCACCACTACCACCTAGGTGACCAAATATGACATATGTGGATCACAACTTATGCAACTCCCGACTCTGGTATTTGCTGCCTACTGACATCGTCATAACTCACTAGTACGACCTACGTGACCAACTATAACTTAAGTGGCTCACAGCTCGTGCAACTTCTGACTCTGATGTCTGTAGTTTACAGATGTCATCGTAATTTATCACTATGACCTCATGACCAATTATGACTTACGTGGCTCGCAGCTCTCGCAACTCCCTACTACAACCATTGTGGCCAACTGACACTCCCGAAGCAACAACATATGACATACATAGACAACTACTGCTACGACATTCAACTACAACCTCTACGACAAACTGACACTGCAACCATCATAAACAATACTCTTGACAAGCTACTACTTTTTTGGCAATCGACAATGACTTTAGCAGTCCGTTATAGTTATTATTGCTAAGCTATTACTCTATGTTAACTTTATAACTCCATATTTCTTAATTATAGAGAAGAGTGGGCCCGTATACTCCCAATTATGTAGATAATTATTTCAATTGGCCACACATGTTTTTTCACTTTCTATAATTTTCATATAAAATTAAGGTGTCTCCACCACTTCAGTTTTTCGTGTACGTTGAATATTCATTGAACGCTCACATCTCAGGTTTTTTTTAGAGCAGGGTACAGTGTCGTTCCAATAGTAAGAACGCTAGTGAAACATGATACATCTGTTTGCCACAAGAATGTCGCCGAACGTGCTTCGAATGTACCCGTATTTTATACTGTTGTTCTTTCTCTGAATTTACTTTTAATTTTGATGGTCGTTTTACTCATTTATGTGAGGTGTCTACTTTGATTTTGTAACATTCAACATGAATGTTTGCTTTAAAGTATAGAATGTGCTAATATGAACAATTTATTATAAATAACAATATAGTACAAGGGCAGAAAAAGTTATTTGTTTGGAAACAACTGCAACCCTACTATTTCAAAACTACAAAAAACAAATACTGTCAGTTTATGCACATTAGCTTCCTACCATAGCTATTGTGCAGCATGCCCTAGACAGACACCTAAATTATTAGTTTACCATAGGGATGTAAACGAGACGAACACAAGCGAGTCCACTCATCTCGTGTTAAGCTCGGTAAAATATATCATTGTTCATGTTGACTCCTTTGTTTAGTGAGCCGAACACGAACTGTTCACGAACAAAATCGTTTTGATAACTCTAATCATGCAATCGTGTGATGTTAAGAGTTGATGTGAGATTTAAATTTTATTATTTATATTAAAACATCATTTAAATATATTTCAATATATTTTTATTTTTTTAATTAATAATTTTGATTGATTATAAAATTTTACAGCCTTGTAAGTCAATTAAATCATTTAAAATTACTATTCATCAATAATATATATATATATATATATATATATATATATATATATATATATATATATATATAT
>JXCR01148827.1:47705-77303 GCA_002079205.1 Phalaenopsis hybrid cultivar
ATTATGAGTGTCTAACTTATTAAATGAGGTGAACACCAAGAACCCCCCTTGTCAAGTCGACCGCCGCCGTCGAGGTTTTAAATATGTGCGTGTATGTGCTCCAGTTCGATCCTAAGAGATACGTATGCGAAGCTCGCTGGAGAAAGACAGACGGAAAGTTCATGGAAGCTTCAGTCCCACGCACTCTCCTCAGTATAATAATATATCTGCGTCCTGAAAACGATGTTCAGAAGAAAAACAGAAAAAAGCAAGTCTCAATCCTTGTCGCCATGGTCGCTCCACTACCCCCCTTCAAATGCCCACAATTTTTTTCCACCTCCAAAAACCCTACTATTCTCAGGTTTCTCCAGCCATGGCTTCTCTCTCTGGCTCTTCCCTTGTTCGCCTCTCATCTGGAAATGGAAGAAGGCGAGGCCACGGCTTCGGAGAAGCTCGTACTGCTCACCTCGAGAGCTCTGCTTCTTTTCCGAGCCGTCCGTATCGATGTCCGGCAGGAGGAGTCTGGACTAAGGTTCCTCGAGCCTCTGCTGAGGCTGCCGCGGTGGTTGAGGAGAAGGGTCAATGGGGGGTGAATGAGAAGGATGGAGTGAAGGGAAGGCCGCTGAGGTTAGGGATCGTGTGTGGTGGTCCTTCTGCAGAACGCGGGGTTTCGTTGAATTCTGCGAGGTCTGTTCTGGATCACGTTCAGGTGAGTATACATTGATTAAGGCTTTAATAATTTGATAAGTTGCCATTCTTAAAAATTTCAACTTGATGAATAATGGGTGACTGCTAAAGGTCCACTGCTGGATTGATTGCTTTTGTTTTCTGCACCTGATTTCATTGATGAATACTAGATTTTGAAGGTGGATACTGTAAATTGTGCTGCATTTAATTCTATATGTTTAATTTGTAAATACACCCTGCTGTTGGCTTCAATATGGTTTTGGAAGATTTACATACATACACCAATGCATTCCTATGTATTTACATATCTAACTCCCAACCATTAGTTTTTACTCACATGCACCTCATCTATGCATTACTTACATACACCATTGGTGGTATTTTGATGTGGTATGAAAGATTTGGGTGTTATGAATGTAAGAAAAGGTGAAATTTTGGTGTTAGATATGTAAACACATAGGAATTGGGTGGTATGCATGATTTTTATGGTTAGAAACAACATTCCATAGATGAGTGAAATGTTCTGTAATGTATTTGTCACTTTTTATTCCTTCTCAATCTTAATGTTAGCTGAAATTTTTGCCACATGTAGAAAAATTTTATTGGAGAGTTAAAACACACATATTACCAATTAATAGTTATAAATTAAAAAGAGAAATAAAAAATGAGAAGTCAATTAATGATACTGATAATGAAAATGGATATAATAACAATAATAAATAAATTTTAATTTAAAATATCATTTATAAATATTATTGCTGAGACATATGTACAAGAAAGCTCCATCTTGATTGCATGCATGTTGACAAAATGAGAAACCCCTATCTATGCTTAACTTTATGACTCTTTTGTAGGGAACACAAACCTTCCATAGTTTGCTTTAACTTTTCAAATTCACTAGAAATCTCAATCTCAATATTTTCTTAACAAGGAAAACCGATGGAAAACATTATAAAATCATCAATAATGATAGAATTTAGAGAATGTGGAATATGAAGGGCTTTCTTATGGCCCCAATAGATCACTATGGATACATGTTAAAGAGTCGTTGTTTCTTGAAGAAGTATTATAAAATCGAAGGTAATCTACTTTTCATTAAGATAAACTTCATATCATTCTATACTACCCTTTGTCAAAGGTGAGGTTAAATTTAGATCTCCATAAAAATCTATTGTGCACATTTGTCCTCATCTTGTTAAGCATAAGAAGCGGCCATGAAGAAATTTGACCCTATGTGGGCAACATTAATTTTTGAGCCTAAGATGTTTTGAAGGAACCTCACATAACCCTTAATATTTGTCAGATTTGCCCCTAAAAAAAAAATTATTTTCATATGAGAATGTGTATTTGGAATATCGATTGATTCATTTTATCTATAATGTTGAAGCATTAAAAAAATTGAATTTGTCTTTAATATGGTGATGCTTACAACTAAAATCAACAAACCACTTTTTATTAAAATGAACAACTGCGAAGGCTTCTATTCAGGAAGAATTCTCTAGAAAATCTTACCTAGTCTTATTCTTTTGAAGTGTCACTAATATTGACAACATTTCTTATAATCGTTTTTATCCAACAATTCTTTTCTTATACAATCATGTTTAAACTCCACCCCATTTGGAAGAAATTCTCTTTCACTGCTGGCATCTATTTGGTTTCCTTTTCTTTTTAAATCATTTTCTTTCTTTTTGTTGAATAAACTTCTCCATCTCCAATAGGGATGTAACTCACCATTTATTGAGTCTAGAATTAGTGAAAGGAAAGAAGACTTTCAGTCTCCGCCAAGGACGAAAAATTAGTTCATTTTTAATAAAAGTTTTTAGGAGAGTATGCTTCTTGTCAGGAAAGATACATCTTATGTGATTCTCAAAACATGTTCTCCAAGGGACTATTTGGTCGATTGCAAAAGAAGTGCATTGCATTCCTTTATCTAGAATTTTGAAAAGCTAGTCATTCAGTCAAAAGAATTATAATAGTTTAAAATAAAAATGTATTTAGAATTCATTCCTTAGTTCATTTTCTGTGTATTTGGAATTTATTGGATTTGGGTGAATTCTAAATACACAACTATTTATAAAGTGTTACTGTCGTTACTGCCGCGCATCGCTATGACATCCAATAATTTATGTAAGATATCGCAAACTTTGAAACATTTTGTTTTTATTCTACATCAGAAAAAAAATACTTAGTCGTACGTTTATTTTAAATTGAACTGAACAACTTCAAAGTATTCTAAAGATAATACATTAGCTATGCATTGCATTCATTTTACACTGCATTTCTTTTTCAACAAGCCAAACACCCCTAATTCTAAAAGGGCAATCCACTTCTACAGTGATTTTTAGCTTTTAAATGACATCAAAGATAGAAATTTCTCTTTAAGTAAATTGTTATTTTCAATATCTAACAATTATCAGAAGATTGGTATGCTCTGATAGGCATTGAGAAGTTTGTAAGGAGAACTTCATCTTTGCATTTGAGGTTCTTAATGTTTGCAAATCCTTAATAGCTACAGGACATGTCATTGGAGTGGCCATTATTTTTTACAACAACCTCATACAATTTTATACCAATGCGGTAAAACAGAATATAATAGTTCCAAATTGAGGAGCTCAATAATGAGATCAATAACTAAATCAACTAAATTTATCTTCGAGCTAATAGAGCAAATTTTCTTGTTCACATTAAACTTTAAAGTACCAAACCCAATTATCATTCATAATGGGTCTAAGTTAATCTGAATACCTCAAAATCAACTTAAAATTGATACAATTATTAATCAAATTTAGTTTAGGCACGTTTGGGTCTAGTAAATTGGGTTAAACATTTCATATTTTGGTTAATTGGGTTGTGCTAATTCAATATATTGCATGATCCATATAATGAAATTTAGATGGTCTAGTTTGGGTTAGGCTAGTTCGGGATAAATATTTGACCCATCTATCAATTGGGTTGGGGTTCGGGTCAATTATATTTGTGCCGGGTTAACTTTGGTTCAGACCCAAACTCGATTCGTTAATCTGAACTGACATTCTGAACTTAAAGTTTCCACCCACAAATAATGATAATCATTCTCATATGTCTGCTCCTATAAATTGAAGAACAACACACAAATGAATGGAAATAACTCAAACACTACTAATAATTTGAGGGGCTATGAGAAGTTACACTTTCCTTAATGTATCATTTTATGGAGAGGATAAACTTATTAAAGCACAATGTGTTTAAAAATGGCTTCAAGTGCCTTCAAGTGTTTTAAAAGACTATACCTTGGACATTAAATGGCACTCTAACCCTTATGTTTCATTTTATGCTCATAAAGTGATACACTTCATACAATGAACTAAGAAAATTTCTAAATATTACTAATTCATGAACTTAAGAATGACTACAAAATGATTTCGACATTTCAAAACTAGATTTAAAAAATAACAATAAATTTATGCAATATGTTTGTTGGCCAAAACTTTCAGTTCAAAACATCAATTGACAATCTTCCTAGAGTTTTCTTGTATGGTTAACTTGCATGTTGGAATGAGTAGGTTGCTTTGGAAACTACTTCAAATGATTATAAAAGATGAAGGTGGTGATCTTGGAGAACATGTTGTGGAGGACGATTATCGTTTTATTTTACTCTCAATAGAATGAATATTGGGTTGTTGCTCTTCAAGGAAAGCAAGGACACGCCTCAAATTCTTTCTCACTCATTTACTCTATTTCCCTTAAGATGTATATTGAGAAAATTATAGTACTTTCTACTCATTTTTTCTTAGTTAGAGCTTTGGCATTCATTGCTATGCAGTAAATCATGATCTATGTCTTTGCATACCAGTAGTTCTCACTCACTAAAATTAAATTAATGACTCAGGTCCTTTACAATAAGTTAGCTTAGATTGAGGCCCATTGTTAAGTTGCGGATTAATTTGGGATAAAGCGAATCCAAGTGTGGCAAAGTTGATGAATTTTGGGCCTTTTGGTTGAAACATGAATCCATACTTTAGGCCCAGTGTCCATGATTTGTCTCTTTTCTTTGGATATGTTTTTATATGTGAGATTTTTATAATGTATTGACTGATCACATGTATAAGCTGTGAATAAATATGATACCCCTTTAATAGGATGAAACTAAACTCTTAATCATCGTGATGTCTTTTGGTGCAATGGTTAAAATTTCATAAAAAAACTTCAAAGTTAAGCGTGTTCATGTAGGAGCTCTCCTGAGATGGGTGACTTCTTGTGAACTTACACCGACAGGACAAAACCGTGAGACCATTAGGCCAAACTGACAATATATTGATGGGTAAGAGTTCATACTATTACAATAAAGTTTTGCATTGAGATTTAGGTTTACTTTGTATACCACCTTTACTTTTGGGTGTATTATCTTTTGCATAATTTTTTCTTATCATGCTGTAAACGAAGTGTTATTTCATCAAAATTAATGTTCAAATGGTTTCTTTAAACCTTACCTATGTGTTTGTTTTCACCTCGGTCTTATTTTTGTTTTCACTAATGATTTTCATTGTAAGTTTTTGTACGTGATATTTTCTCCATTTCCTTGATTAAACGCTCAGACAGGCCATTGAGATTAAGTTAGTGCAAAAAAACTTTTAAAGACAACAAAAATTCTCGCCATTATTTTTTTTTTTCACCTCAGGGAGAAGATGTGCAAGTTAGCTGCTACTACATTGATTGTGATTTCAATGCATATGCAATATCATCTGCACAGGTTAGCGTTTCTGCAAATTTTATTAACACAATTTAATTTCAACTTGATATTTATGTTTCTATATATATTTCTAATGGGCAATAATTCTATTTTTATGATTTTTTTGGTCCCAACTTCTCATTCATGTTCCATGTGCGCCTTACTCTGCATTTTTGGGGTTTTTTCTTCTCATTAATACTCCCATTTACATGCATACCATTCAATTCCTATGTATTTACATATCTAACATCTAAACTTTAATTTTTGCATACATACCAATTATGCATGAAGAGGTGTATTTCAGTTTTTCAAAGTTAATATGGTGGTTTTTTATGTGATATGAAAGATTTGGGTGGTATAAATGCAAAAAAAAAAAAAAAAAAAAGTTTAGGCGTTAGATGTGTAAATACATAAGATTGTGTGGTATGTAAATCCCCCATCTTTTTTTGATGATGGTATTCTTTTCAGCATGATGTATCACCGCAGCATCTTTTTTTATTTCTGTATTCTTTTTAAAGTTCATATGTAGATCCCTACTTAACCCACAATATTCACCTGTTTGTAAAAATAATCTTTAATTGGACATAGTTTAGGAGTTTGATGGTTTACAATGCAATATCTATATTCTTTATGATCCATTTATTTTGATGGGCATTTTTATCTTTGACAGTTATACTCAAACACTCCTGCGGATTTTGATTTTAAGTTAGAAAGGTTTGTATTTCTACATAAAATTAGAATTTTTTTTGCATCTTTCTTTTTTGTTTTTATGCCGTTCGCATCCAACTTAAATTTACACCGTACTTCGTGCAGCCTTGCTCATGCTTTTAGTTCTTTAACTGCATTTGCGGAACACCTTGCGATATCTGTAGATATAGTATTCCCTGTTATTCATGGCCGTTTTGGTGAGGATGGAGGCATTCAGGTTTGTCCTATGATTTAATACTGCTAGTTTGTTCTTGAATTTTTTTTTATTCATTGGGAAATTTACATACATATCACACAATTCTCATGTATTGACATATCTGACAACCAGGGTTTGGTATTTACATTTGTAACAATTTGTATTATTCCTCTTTTACAAGGGTAAAATGGTGGTATTTTTAATGTGGTGTTAAAAAGATCCAAGTGTTATGCATATAAATATGAGTGTTTAGGTGTCAGACATGCAAAGTCATATGAATTGTGAACTATGTATGTAAATGCACCTTATTAATTTTATTAGGGACATTTGGGATAATTTTTTTATTTTTGTTTTGTTTTGTTTATGCTTTTAGTTAAATTGAAGTATGTTTGATAGTTTATAACAGGTTGAGTTATTTTTAAACAAACGCAAAGCAACTTGTGAGCGTTTTGAGTGTTTTTAAAAATTAAATTAATTTGTTTTTAAGAACAAAAGTACGATACGAAAAGATGTTTTTGAAATAAAGCAAAAGCAAAAACAGAAAACTAAAAATAAAAAGTGATCCCAAACAAGACCTTAGTTTTTCTATAACCCGGAGAACATAATCACTCGCTTTTTGTGTGGCTACAGATCTCTGTTTGACCACTTTTCAATGTCAATTTAACCTTTATCTCCAAAAAAAAAAATCATCATTATTTTGGAATGTCATATTGCTTGGAAAATAATTTTCTTTTCCCTATTGTATGGTTGCTTGCTTTTTTATTCTGCTTAGAAAAATTTCAGGAGCTATTGGAGAAAGCAAATGTTCCATTTATTGGTACCCCCTCAGCCGAATGTCGTCAAGCATTTGACAAGGTAGCCCTTCATTCTCTCTCTTTGATGTTTTCTTCTCAAAAAGCTATTTTTTGGCATTCAAAAAGATTACTTTTTGTGTTCAACAAATGATCGACGAAGCGGTAGTCTTCGTAATATTTCATTTATTGACTCTTGAGTATCTGTTATGCAAGAAAATTCAATTTCAATATTACTTTGATACATGATCCATTATTCATAGGCTTATATCATTAAGTTGAAATCCTGATTCAAACATAAAGTCTTTCTGTATTCAATTTGCAAACTTCTATAGGTAGCCAATATCTTTTTCTCTGTTTTCTTGCATTTCTTCAAAATTTAAAATTTTTCTTGTTATTATTTTCTTTAGCTAACCTGTAAAGCCTGAAACTGGTTGACTGATTCGCTAATCCTTGATTGTTAATTGGGACATGGCGCACAATTCTTATGTATTTACATATCTCACATCTAAACTATCACATTTACATACGTAATATTTTGGCATTTAAACCTCTCCATGAAATGTGTATTTCAATTTTAAAAAATGGTAATAGTGTTGTTTTTTAATGTGATATTAAAGATTTCAGTGGCGTGTGTGTAAATATGAAAGTTTATGTGTGAGATATGCAAATACATTTGCTTTGCAACTTTTAGCATTAAGCCACAGTGGCGTCTAATGATGAACTCTTAAACCCTCTCTACAGTACAATGCTTCGGTTGAGCTCAAGAAAAAGGGATTTGTCACAATACCAAGCTTTCTGATACAGGTGTGAACCAGAGAAATTTTTGCTAGATTATTATTATTATGTTTTTCATTAAGTATTTTGTAAGATTTTCAATCATTTCTCTATGCCATTTATGTCTCCGTTCTATCAATTCTTCAAAACATCCATCTGCATTTCTTTATTGAAATAAGCCTTCTGGTATTGTAAATTTGAAGGTTCGTTTACATACGTACCTCCTAATTCTTATGTATTTACATATCTAACACCTAAACTTTGAATTTTACATTTATTCCACCTAAATCTTTCATACACATAAAAGGCCATTATTTTAGCTTTTAAGAAGTGAAATACACCTTTTATTTGTTTTGTTAAGGACCTTAAGGTTGAAGTATGTAAAAATTGAAGTCTATTTGTTACTTATGTAAATGCGTAAGTATTGAGTGGTATGCATGCAAATCTTGCAAATTTGAAGTGCATTAGACACGAAAGAGTAAATATGTTCAACTAAAAGCCGACTTATTTTGATCTTGCTTTTCATCTCTTTTCATAAATTCATATCAGATTGAAGTTAGAACCTCATTTCTGCCACATTATGTGCAGTACATTTTTCTTCTCTTTGCCAACTATGAGAATAGATCATGACACTTTTTCTCATTTGTATCTCTGCTGTGTTTTTTTGGATTGTTAATCTCCATGCATTCAATAACATGAAATATTATACTAAAAATGATAATACTTCTTGAAGAGAATTATTAACAAGATTGAGTCAATATGGTCTATAATATAAAAAGGAAATTCAATATTTTGAACCAGATCCTTTGTAAATAGGACAATGTTGATAGGTTTTGAATTAACAGATTAATTCTCTAATGATTGTCGTATTGATAGTGAATTTTAACATGAGAGGTCTATTTTCAAAATTAAGTCTCAAAATTTATTTTTGAAACTCAAATGATATGTATTATAAGCTCGATCATTTACAAGCAAGATACAAAGTTAACATTGTTTAAATCAAGCATTCAAATTAAATTCTCGATTTGGCCAAGTTTATAAAAAATTTAAATTAGAGCGTTCTATTTTTGAAATTAAACTTTAAATTTTATCCTAAAATAATTAATTATTATAATTCCTGAACTCGTTCATCTGTGAGCAAGATAGAGTTGATTAGATTCAAATCGATTGATCAAATACAATCATAATCTCAATGATGGTCATGTTGATAGAAAATTTTATTCAAATGAGATAAATTCACCAAATTTATTAAGTTCTGATAAGAACTGATAAAATCCTATGAATTCATAAAATGTTATAAAATATTAAAATAAATTCACTAAAAAGAAAAACAAAAATCTATCCACTGTCCATATTTCTTTGTCGAGGGCAACAAATTTATGATTGGCCTTAGTTCGCATGAAGCTAGTATCATTAAGTATACCACTGCATTTTCTTGTAAATCAACTAATGCTATTAATGACTTGTGTCCTCGGTCTGCGTTGTTTGACCAGTTGACTCAACAAAAAGTGGTTATGACTTCAATGCTCTAAATCATTAAATTACAGTCATGGTTGTAGACCATATGCTTCTCCAATTACTATTATTTGAGACATAGATCATACGGTATATTTGATAGGACATAAAACTCTTTGTTATATGAGATTGATTTAAATTAGTCCGTTTAGATTAACATCCATCCCAGGTATATAACATCTCCTTGGACGAAGCAACCTGTGGCTGCTGACAAGGATCTTTCAGTCAGTTCAAGTCGATTTCTCCTCGAATTAAGTAGACCAGGGTCTTTGATAACCCAGGATGATGGAACTATAAGATTTTGACCGAATTTGTCATCATTTTCCTAATAATATGCTTTTAAGCTTTTAGTGATAAAATTTTACAGTTTAAAATTCAATCAAATTTTATAATATAAAATCATAAATTGTTGCTACTGTATGCTAAGTAATCAACATTCTAAAGACTAGCCTTAATTGAAAATGATTTCACTTTATTGGGATGGGTAATTAATGATATAGGCTTGCACCTATGGGAAAATTCAAACCTCAAATCAAAAAGTCATCATTAAATGGGTAGTGTCTCATCTACAATTTCATCTAACTTTTGAAATTTTGACCTGAAACCTCAAGCAATCTCTCTTTCGATTGTTATTGTTTTTTGAGAGCGGTCAGGGCGGCAAATTTTTTGAGCTACAGTTGTATGGTGACTTCATTGAATCTCTGGCTCATCATGTGGAGTAAAAAGTTCATCCATCAGAGACTACAATTAATATTTGTATCTTCTTTTGAGTTTGGAATTTGTTGATGATGGGATCCTCTGGACGATTCTCTAGGGTGTCAACTATCATATATTTCATTATTGGGCACTTATTTGGGAACCCATTTTTTATGGATATTTCTACGACGGAACTCCAGGAGCGCAGACCAAATGTCATGACTTTTCTTTGTCTCTTGTTTTCAACTTCATGAGGCTTAGGTCTTCATATTTATTTGGCTTTTCATCAGGACTTTTTGGTTGTGGATTATTGGACTGCCCCAATGTTCATCAAACGGGACTTGGTCAATTTTATTTTTAGTTACCATAGAAGATGGCAAATTGATGGTTATAGGCCTGAACTAAAGTCTTTCATATTTCCTTTTTATTAATCATTTTTCTTTTGCGACTTTTAGGATCCTATGCACATATGTAGTCAAGGTTTCAAATTTCTTCTTCTTTTCGATAAGAGAATGTTGTCGTTGGCTCTTGAAGGACTTTTTTTATCGCTCGTATGGCTATTACTATTTACCCGTTTCAAATTTTCAACTTGATTATGAACGAGAATACTCGCTTTCGGCATTACAGTTTGTCCATTAACAAGTTACTCAGGTAACAAACGTTGAACCCTCAATTCAACATTCTTCCTTCTTTTTCTTCTTTACAACTTTCTTCCTTATGTGGAAGCTTCTACATCATGGCTTCCAAGTACGAAAGGCTCAGCAGGTAGAGTGTAGGCATTGACAAGTTTCAGACAAATCTTCTGCTCAATGACAGCCCTCTTCGAAGTTGAGGCATCAATAGGAGTCAATCTCTCAAAGACTAGACTCTCTTTCAAGGAACCACGACATAGAAAGAGCAATAAATCTTGGTCCATGCACAGGCCGGGGGCACAACATATAGGTGTTGTAATGTAGCAAGGCCTCACAGGATGACATATAGTAGGCATGTTGTGGATAGGTACAACGACTATTGCAGATTTAGTTCAAACTGATATACAATGGTGGCTCCATCATTTCTAATATCGATTACTGCATAAGCGAATATTGGTGTCACATCTAAACTGATACACAGTGAACAGGGTATTCTGAAGATCCATCCTTGCATAAATGAAAGATTGGGATAGTACTGGTACTAAATATTTCATGTCACACTTTCAAAATGCAAGAATGAACGCATAATAACATAATAATAGAGCAGATTTTAAATAGTAATTGCGAAAAATTAGAACCCTAGCAAAATAGAATTTGAGATTTTGGATTTTAATATTATTATCATCTTGCTGCTACTATATATTGAGTAATCAATGTCCTCATGACTAGCCTTAATTAAAAGTGCTCTCCCGTTATCGAGAGCAGTAATTAACCATAAGAGTTTGCACTTATGAGAAACCTCAAACCCTAAATTAAAAAAGTCCTCACAAAATGAGCGTGAAATCTCTAGATAGTGTCTTATCTATAATTTCATTTGCCTTTTAAAAATTTGACCTAGAACCTCAACTAATCTCTCATTCATTTTTGGGAGGAGTTGGAGTATAAATTTGAAATGCATTAGACACGAAAGAGTAATTACGTTCAACTGGAGGCCTGCTTATTTTGTTCAGCTCTTTGATCTCAATTCATAAATTTAGGTCAGATTTGAAGTTAGAACCATAAATTTCTGACATGCTATGTGCAGTAAATTTTTCTTCTTTCTACCAAGCATGAGAATATATCATGACACATTTTCTCATTTGTTTTCTCTACTATGTTTTTTTGGATATATGTTGTGATAAACTATGCAATTGTTTAACCTAATTTCTAGCTTGTTATTTTTGTAACTATTTTTAAGTTTAGTTTTCTATAGAGTAAAGTGTCAAAATGGTGCCCTAACTACTTTTATAGTATCATTATAATCCAATGGTCCACAAAAGTTTCAGAGTAGTCCCCATGCTCTTTTAATATGAGTTGAATAGTTTCGAGGGAGAGCTATTTTAGCCCCCATTAAAATTCTGTGGACTAAATTGACTTTTCATATATTGGGACTAAAATAGCCCACTGCAAACAGTTAGCATATCATTTTGACTCTTTTCTCGTATTCTACATTTTGAGGCCATTTCTTTTAAAATTCATACTGCTATCTTTTCAACTATGTGATGCTTTGAAGTATGAGTTTTGATAGTTTCATTAGCAATGAACAACATTAAAAACAATTTCATTTTTTCAGTTAAATGCCAATTGCATTAATTAGTTTATGTTCATTCTTCATGCAAACATGTCCAAATTACATCAGTTTTATAGCTTATCAGAGTGAAAGCAGAGCAAGTTTGTGCGAAGAAATTATAAATATCTTTGTTTTCATTTCTATCTTTTATGTCTGCTCAAACTGTCACTAATGTATAAGTTCTCTAATTTGGCTGGTTACTGATTTTTAAGGCAAATAATTCTGACAAGAGTGAACTGGCAAAATGGTTTGATCAACATCAATTGGATAAGGATTCAGGGAAAGTTGTGGTAAGTACGATATTATGTTCGGAAGATTTACATACATACCACTCAATTTCTACGTGTTTACTTCTCTATCACCTAAACTTCAATTTTTACATGCATACCACCTTACATATGCATTAAAAGCTTAGGTGTTAGATATGTAAATAAATGGGAATTGGGTGGTATGTATGTAAATGCCCTATTATATGCTTTTGTTCTTCATTTCATGAAGAAAAAATGTATCTAATCTAACTACAATTGCTTTCCATGGGCTCGCAGGTTAAGCCAACGAGGGCTGGATCGAGTATAGGTGTTTCAGTAACTTATGGAGTCGATGATTCTTATTTAAAATCTATGGATCTTATTTCAGAGGTAGCTTATTTTATAGTGATGGACACATTCAAGTGGTGAAGAAATATCCAAATCCATTTACCTTGTTTTTCTCTCCCTCAGGGCATTGATGATAAAGTTCTCGTTGAGATTTTCTTGGAAGGAGGATGCGAGTTTACGACCATTGTTATTGATGTTGGGACAGATTCTCAATGCCTCCCGGTCTCTCTACTTCCAACAGAGGTAAGTTACATTTAGTTAACAATTTTATCTTTTTTTTGTTTTTGTTTTTTTCTTTTATGTTTAAAAACATTGTTTAGTATGTTTTTTACATATTTTAATTTTTGTTTCTAAAAATAAATTAACATGGTTTTGAAAACACTCAAAATAATGTTTTAGTGTTTTGTGTGTTTTTAGAAACAATCATAATTTAATCAAATAGCCAATCATATTTTGTTTCAAATCATGACAAGTGATGTAAAATAAAAATAAAAAAAAGAAAATAAAAGTGATCCTATACAATCCTTTAGGGCTTGTTTGGGATCGTTTTTTTTGTTTTTAAAAACATGTTTGTTTAACGTATTTTTCATATATTTTTCTCCAAAAATAAATTAACATATTTTTGAAAATATTCAAAAAAAATTTAGATGTTTTTAAGAACGTTCACATCAACTAACCAAACCGATACCGGAGCTAACCCAAACTATAATAGAAAAAAAGAATGTTATTACTAAAAACAAATAGACTGTTGGAACTAAGCACACTCGGAAGGGAAATTTCGGCAAAAAAAGACAAGCTCACGCTAGGGCTCGATCCGGCGAGATGGAGGGGGGTGGAGGTCGGCTAGGTGGTCGGGGAGTGGTGGTAGGAGGCTGAAATGGGTTGTGGGTTGCTGGGACAACAAAATGAGGGGTTGGTATTGCATTGTTAGTGAACCGGAGGGCCTGGAACGATAGCGCAGCCGAGGACTGGGACAGCGAAGGACAGTAAAGGGGAAGGGTTCTGAACTTCAGGACTACTAGAGGAGTGCTGTCATAGGGCTGTGGCAACGAGGGTGGTGGATGAAATGAATGAAATAGGTGGCGAGGTGGCAGGATTGTGGAAAAAGATAGCAAGGCTGTTGTCCTCGGCTGTTGTAACAAGTTTGGAGGGCTTGATAGCGGTTAAAACAACAAGGAGATGGAGGGGACAAGTGCGACGATAAAGGTGGAGGAATGGGACTGCGAGGGCAGCAAAGAGGAGTGAGGGGAAGACAATTGCAGTAGCTGGAGAGGTCGTGGAGGATTGGGTAAGGATAAATACTCCCTTAAGATTGAGCAGCATACCACTGGATTCTTTGGAAGAAGATCGCCACCTCAGACAAGTTACAACCAAAACAACATCTTGTCTTCAGATACAACCCTAGAAAGGGAAACCATAGACGCTGGCGGTTTTCCTAACAAAAAACACTATAAAAACTGTATTCCAAACTCTGATACAACACATATATAGGAATGACTAAAAATGAAAGATAATATGAAAGGAAGCATAAGAAAGGAAAACCGTATTGTTTCGGCGACCCATCTCCACAATATTGAATCCCGTGGTACTGTGCTAGAAAAAATCAATGCGGGAAAGCTCCCGCATCTCAAACATGTTTTGTTTCAAATCAAAACATAATTAAAATAAAATAAAAATTAAATATAGAAAAAAATAAAAGTTATCTCAAACAGTCCCATATTTTATTTGGTAGTTTAAAACTTGTTTACAACTTTTGTAATCTTTTGTTTATGTTTTTGAAATAAGCTGCTTGTTTTCAGAACGACGTATTTTATACCTTTAAGGCTCATTACAAAATCATCGATTTTTACTCTTATGGATTGCATTAAGTTGTTTATTTGTAGGAAGAAGTAGACAAATTAACCTTTTATTTTGTGTGGCAGCTAAAAGGTTATATAAAATAATATGTAATCTAGTTGGGGTAAACGTACATTTTAAAAGAAAAAATAACGTTTTAGTTACCCATATCAATGGGCCAGTCAAAAGAAGAATATTTTTTAGGGTAATTTATATACATACCCAACAATTCCTATATACTTGCATATCTAACACCCAAACTTTAATATTTACATGTGACCGTTCAAATCTTTAGTCTCAGATAAAAAAATATCCCTTTCGCCTAGTTTTTGCATGTAAAATATAACTTTTCATGCATAGGTATATCACACCAAAATGCTATAAACATAGTGGAAGTTTGTGTTAGACATGTAAATACATAGAAATTTTGTAATATGTATGTAAATTTTTCAATTTTTTAGTAAGAAGGAAATAAAATTCATATGGCAGAGTTTATAAGGTAAACCCTGGAGAAGGTCTAATCAAATAGCATAGGGTAGCAACTATTGTTGTATGTCTTAGAACTCTAAAGGAACTAAATAGTTAAATTTTCTGTAGGATAATGTGGTGGAATTACATGATTAAAATTTATCATTCTTCAAAGATAGGTTGTTAAGAAGAGGAAACTAGAAACCTTAAAGTTTAACCAAATTTGATTGGACGCAATAGCTAGTTGAAGTTTGTTAAAGACGTTTTAAGATAGAAAAATTTGCATAGATACCACACAATTCACAATTCTTTTGTATTTACATATCTAACACCTAAATTTTGATATTTACACTTATATTATAACACTTTAGTGTCTTAAACCTATTCATGAAAAGTTGTATTTCACCTTTAAAAAGTTATCATTGGTGGTATTTTTGATGTGATTTTAGAGTTTTGAGTCTCATAAATGTAATTGTGAAAGTTAAGGTGTTAGACATGTAAATACATAATAATTGTGTGCTATGTATGTAAATTCCCCTTTAAGATAGTATAGAATCAAAACACTCTTATTAAGAAGACATCATGGTGCAGTGAGGTGGTACAAAATGTTAATTAAAGAATAGAATTATGCTTTTAAAAATGGCAAAACATATTTTTTGAGACTTGCTATGTGTAAATTGAGCGATATATATAGACTTAACAATTAGAAGAATTCTTAAAATGTCATTTTCATCTCTTATCAATTTCTTCGTCTTTATATAAGATTCAATTGTCTAAAAGGATACCAAATTACTACTGGAACAACGTTTTTAATATCAAGTATTTAAGACCCAGAGAGTGTTTAGATTTGTGGTAATTGAACGACAATCAAACTTTGTAATTTTGTTGTTAAAATTATAAGCAAGCATAGTGGAATAAAGGCCGTGGAAAATCAAATTGTATTGTCAGAGAATTAATTTTATTCTATGCTTGAAGTAAGAAATATTCAATTAATTGAAAAGTGTACAGAGGAACTGACCTACAAATGATTTTATTAACCTTGAAAAGGAATAAGATAGAGCAAAAGGAATGATTTGATGTGTATTAAGAACAATATTTTTTGTAGAAATTCTGCAATGATTTTAAAAGTTCAATTATTAGAGTTAAGAGTCCAATGAACCAATTATTAGCACTAGATTATTAATGGAATGACTAAAAGAGTTTTAAGTCAAAATTGAGTTCCATCAAGGATAATCATTAATTCTATATCTTTTTGGGGCATTTACATAAATACCACTCAATTCTTATGTATGCATATCTAACACCTAAACATTAATATTTACATGCATAACATTTAAATCTTTAACTTAACATAAAAACTACCACTATCATTATCTTTTTAAAAGTGAAATACACCTTTTTATACATAAGTTTATGTCACCAATGCGTTATAAGTGTAAATATCAAACTTTGGGTATTAGCTCTGTAAATACATAAGAATTTTGTGTAATGCATGCAAATTTCTTTATTTCTTTTGTATTGCTGTTGATGAAGTATAGTAAATGCACTCAAGCGGAGTTTTATGCCAGTTTATGATATCGTAATATAAGAGTACTTTTCTAGGGTAGGTTAAATGCTAAAAATAATGGAATTTAATGATCTAGGATTAGTAAAATAAATGAATACATTATCTAGAAGTTTTTTGCTCGTTAAATTAAAATTAATTAGTTTCAGCATTCACTAACAATGAATGATCTATGTACTTTATAGGTTTATGTACCTTTTATCTCAGGCAAAAGAATGTGGTTTTAAAGCCGGTTGGTTTGATGGGGAATCACTTTAGAATAAATAAATATTTGTTTAAAACTAACAAACTCAAATAATGTTGTTTTCATTTGAGTGATAAACTGCAAATAATTCCGTTATAAGAGGGTTCTGCATGGTGAAATTGAAATTGTTATGATTGCTGTGTGCTAAGAGAATGTTAAGATTAACTCATGGTAAAAAATTAAAAACAATTGAGCATGAAATGAATATATCAAAAAAACAAGGTGGGTATCACCTATTAAAGGTAGATTTGTGTTATTGAAACATGGAAAATGAAAAGTAATAAACACATTAATTGTTTGTGAAGAGAGAATATCTGTAAAGAAAATGGAGTGGAAAGTACGTAGATCAAAGATAACATGATAAAATTTGTCCAATATTTTTGTGTAAGATTGACTTTGATACCTCATGCAACTCAAGACTAATTGAACAGAGGATTCATGAAGTCAAGTCTGAAATAGTTGGGATGTGGCTCATGGTCATGATGATGTTATTTTACCAATATTTAATAGGAAAAACTACATACATACTACTCAATATATAACACCTAACATTCAGTTTTTACATATATACTACCTTATATATTCATGAAAAGGTTTCACCTTTTTAAAGTTAAATGGTGTTATTTCTTATGTGATGAAATATTTGGGTGGTATAAAAGTAATTAGTAAACTTTAGGTGTCAGATATATAAATACATTGGAATTGGATGGTATGTATGTAAATGCCCCTATTCAATGTATTCATTTTGCATGCAGTATTTCAATAGTTTTGAAGGTATTAATCAAATTTCCCCTGTTTGAAGGATAATGTTAAACTGTTTGGGTAAGCCACGAAATTAATGAATCCCTGATTTTTTTTTGTATTTTCTAAATATAGTTTTGGTCTTTCGTTTAAACTCATCATCATAAGGTAAAACGACTAGTTATCAACATATCATTGACAGGTGGAGCTTTGTAGCAAAAATGATGCTAACGAGGATACATTATTCACCTATCGAAGAAAATATCTCCCAACTCAGCAGGTGTGAAGAACATATCTCACCTTTGTTTTTTATTTTTCTTTTTTCATTGGGATAATTAGATACATAGCACCTCAAATATTGCTATTTATAAAATTTACCTCCCAAGTGATATTTTAGAATCGCCGAACCGATGTATTTACCCGTGCCACATTCAAACAATTGAGAATTTGATAAAATGAAAAATATAGGTTGTGGTTTTATCACGAATTTTGATAATTGAGTGAGAATTTGAAAAATGGATGAAAGAGGTTGCCAAATTTGTAGATAGCAATGTTTCGGGTGCTATATATTTTATTTTATTTTTTCATGTTTTGATTTAAATTAAAATATATTTGATCGAGATAGCTGTTTTTATTTTGGGTTTATAAGCCTTTGAAATTTTTTGTTTTTGCAGGTTGCATACCACACCCCGCCTCGTTTTCCCACCGATGTCATTGAAGATATAAGGCAAGGGGCAGCCTTACTATTTAAGTGTTTTAAGCTGCGAGAGTATGCTCGGATTGATGGTTGGTTTTTGCCTTCTCCTGTAAACTTATTTTCATCATCCGAAAAGGACCTTGTATTTGGAAAAACAAAATCTGGTACCATTGTATTTACTGATATTAATTTGGTAAGCAGGGAGTTTCTATTTAGGGGCATTTACATGCATAGCTCACAATCCTTATATATTTACATATCACACTTAAACTTTCATATTTAACCACATTGTACTCAAATTCTTAATATTACATAAAAAATGGAACTATGAATACTTTTTAAAAGTCAAATACATGTTCTCATGCATAGTTTTAAAGCACCAAAGTGCTATGTATGTAAATATGAAAGTTTAGGTGTGAGATATGTAATGACATAAGAATTGTGTGCTACAAATGTAAATGTCCCTTTAACATAAGGCTTATTGATTTCCTTCTGTTAACTGAACATGGCTCTTAATGTTATTCTGGGATTGTTTTTGTTGTACCTAGATAAGTGGCATGGAGCAAAGCAGCTTTATGTTCCAGCAAGCTTCAAAGGTACTGTCCAAACTCCTTTTGCACCCACAAATTGGAAAAGAAAATTTTCTTACAGTGTTAGGCCATAGTTCTGCTTCACCGTTTTCTTACTCTTCAACATTGTCAGCTATATATTGCATTTTTGAAGCCAAATACAGTTAAATATGACGTCGAATATGAACACAAAATGAACTTAACACATCTCGATTGCGACCTAAGTTATTTAATCTCGATTGTGTAATCAAAATGGCTAGGCTCCGGTTTCAATGGCCTCAACAGTGTTGCAATCAATGATTATTGCGGTGCTAAAATCTCATGAAAAGAACAACAGGTTCAGCAGATAACTACAAAAACAGTAACCTCACAATACATTTCTTCCATTAAATTATCTCTCCTTAAGCCCATCAACCTGTTGCTCTTAATGCGAATTGTTAAATTGACAGAACAGTGCCGACCTAAATTAAAGAAAAGAAAACAGAGAACTGGGCAAGCAGCTAATTATTCAAAATCTAAATGAAATAAAAAATAATATGATAAAAACAACTGAAGCAAGCCAAAGTAAAATTATTGGTTTGAATCATCAAATTACTTGTCTTAGCATGTTTTGTAATCTGAACAAATTTTTTACTTCAAATTTTTATTAAATATATTTAGTGCCATAAATACCATCAAAATCAATATAAACATGAATTCAGTTGCTTCTTGCCACATCACTCTTCATGACTACACATTTGCATTTTGATTGCTTAGCACTTTGTATCAATACTTTTTTTTTTTACTTGACCGATTGAAAGATTTGAAAATGAAAATCCTTGGAATCCAAGAGATGAAACAAGAAAGATGCTCAACCAGTCCACCTAATTGGTTATTAAATATCCACATGTTTTATATCTGTACAATGTTGAGTTTCTTTTAATTTATAACAATATTTTTGCTATATTTAATAAAATATATAAGTTATTATGTCATATGTATTGTCAGGTTGGATTTTCTCACTCAAATATATTACGCACTATCATTCACCGTGCTTGTCTGCGGTTTCCTTCTCTTAGAACGCACGTTAAAGCTTGGAGCGTATTGTCTCAAAAGTTAAAATCAGCAAAGCAAGTTGAAAATGTCCCAAAAAGGAAGGTTTTTGTAATTTTTGGAGGTGAGACTTCCGAACGTCAAGTTTCTCTCATGAGTGGAACAAATGTCTGGCTAAATTTGCAATCTTTTGGCGATGTAAGCCTCCCAAACTAGTGGTATTTGATTATTTGTAGTTTATGTTCATTAATAGATTTAGATAATGAAAAGTAATTCATAATAATTATTTAGTTTTCTTTTGTTGTGTTGTACTTGTATATTTAGCTGCTTTTTTTAACTCATTATGAAATAACAATTTTTTTTTTCAGTCTTTCATATTATGCCGAAACAACTATATTTAACTTTCACTTTTAGGGGTGTTTGACAATTTTTTTGGGATTTAAGTTTGTGGGATTCGGGAAATATTGTAATTTTTGGAGGTGAGACTTCCGAACGTCAAGTTTCTCTCATGAGTGGAACAAATGTCTGGCTAAATTTGCAATCTTTTGGCGATGTAAGCCTCCCAAACTAGTGGTATTTGATTATTTGTAGTTTATGTTCATTAATAGATTTAGATAATGAAAAGTAATTCATAATAATTATTTAGTTTTCTTTTGTTGTGTTGTACTTGTATATTTAGCTGCTTTTTTTAACTCATTATGAAATAACAATTTTTTTTTTCAGTCTTTCATATTATGCCGAAACAACTATATTTAACTTTCACTTTTAGGGGTGTTTGACAATTTTTTTGGGATTTAAGTTTGTGGGATTCGGGAAATATTGTAAATCCGGATTTAGTCAGTATGCTGAGATGGTTAAATCTCAGAAATCGTTTGACATGACATAGGTTGAAACTGATCATATCCAATTTCTTTTCGATTTAAATTTGTTTGCAATATATACATTTTATTATTTTTAATTATATTTTATTAATTAATAATTTATTAAATTAATTAGTCTTTTTTTATAACTTTTTAGACTGATTACTTATTAATTTATAAATTTATTATTTATGAATTAGTATAATTTAATTGTAGTTAGCATACTATAATATATAATTAAACTTTTCCAATCTTGTTAAATCTAAAATAGTTAGATTAATTCATTAACATTAATTTAAGGGTTATTTGGGATCAATCTAGCAAAGACCCGATTCGAACTACTTCAGATGCCATCAACTAGATTTTAACATATAGTAGTTCCTCCCTTGTTCATGGAGGATTGACTGCCAAGAAAATAGATGATTTAAAGAAGAAATTTGAGGAAGATGCAAGCCAAATTAAATTTAAGATGGAGAAAGGTTTTCAATCATAGAAGGAAGGTTTTCTTCTATAGAAAATCGATTTGAGGGTTGATTTGAAAGCTTGGAGGAGATGATGAGGAAGCTTATTGAGATACAATCCATTCAGTTTGCAAACCCTGACCAAGGGGTGACCGGAGAATCCTTGGCTAAATCAAAAGAGAAAGAGATCGAACGAAAGGAACATGAGGAGAAAAGCATCCACCATCAAGAACTTCCTCTTAGGGCTTGGATGGGGGTGGATTAAAGAAATCTAACAGAGGTAGTGGGTCTAAATATGGAGCAGGGCATGCAAGAGGTATGGAGGAGCTTGAAGAAAAAAGGGAAGCTAGAATGAGGTATTACTATGATCGAAGGAGGGAGTTTTCTTTAGATATATGTGAGTAAACACCGGAGGGAGAGAAAGTTGAGGTGGAGATGTTAGGGTTAGGAAGTTAAAGATGTCAATCTTCGGGAAAGACACACATGAGTGGGTATACTGGGTGGAGTGATTTTTTTCTGTGAATGGGCTAAATGAGTTGGAGAAGCTTATGACAATAGGAGTATGTTTGGAGAGAAAAACCCTAGCTTGGTTTCAGTGGAGGGAGGCTAGATACCCAATCCGCTTTTGGGAGTAATTTAAGGATTGTTTGTTGGAACGTTTTTAAGCCTTTCGGGAAGAAGATTTATATGAGTTATTTTTTGCACTGGTTCATGAGGGTTCTTCATGGATTATAGTGAAAAATTTGATATGTTATTCGGTCATTTGAGAGGCATATCAGAAGAAGTGTTGGAAGGCAACTTCATGAAAGGGTTGAAGCCAGAATTCGAGCATCATTTAGTTTGCTAAGGCCGCGAGGATTTAGGGAAATTAAGAAATTAGTGCAGTTGGTTGAAGATAAAAATGCAATGGAACATGAGAATAAGAGTGGCACAAGTGGAGTGACATGCCAAATTGCTATAACAATGACTATATCAAAAGCTAAAGTAGTGAAAATTCAAAGAGAGTCTGCACGGGATTGGAATAATGGTCCGTGACAGGTAGCGACACTCAAGTGCCTTACAGAGAATAAGTCAAGAGAAGCGAGCTAAGGAGTTATGTTTTTGGTTTTATAGAAGTTTCCCTCGGGACACTGTTGTAAGATTCAAACATTATAGGTTCTATCTGTGTGTGATGAGGAGGCAGGGGATGAAGAAACATAGAAGGTTGTGGTGGTGGAGGAGGAACACACTCACTTTTTACCACTTTAAGGAGAATGTGTCTTTTTGGGAGTGAAATTTTGTTACTCCAGTGGCTAAGGGCAATTTAGTCTTTAGTTATTTGTTATTGTTTAGTATAAATATGCCCAATAGGTTTAGGATTAGGGTTATGCATAAGATTGTTGTCTTGAGTCTTAGAGTTAAGGTTTGGGAGAGATTTCCTACCTCTCAAATTGTAAGATTTTGGAGAGATCGCCTACCTCTCAAATTGTTGGCATTATATCTTATATATTTGTGTTGTGTTGTTTGATGTTCTTGAAATAAAAATATTGTTTGCCCTAATTTTTGTGAGAAATTCTGTCAGATCGTATCAGAGTTGCAACAAAAGCATGATGAAGAAGTGTCAAAGTGAGCAGCTGAACGCAAAGACTTTCTGATACAGTTAATGCCTTCATTTAAGGAAAAAAACATAGGAGAAACTAGATTTAAGATTCTGTGGGATTTAAAGTTGCCATTTGAATCGTTTGGCAGGATTTAAGTTAAATATGGCTAAAATAAAGTTCGGTATCTTTTAAATACTCTATTACCAATTAAATTTTGAGTGGAATGTTGTAATTCTACTAATAAATGTCACTTTCCTGCAATATTATAATGCTTATATTAGTTGATTTTCTAAGCTTACCTTTATTTATTCTTCCAGCTTGATGTGGTGCCTTGTATGCTTGCACCTACTGATGGATATGCATCTGCCAATCATGGGGACATATATGAAATTAGCTCTTCAAATGTTGTTTGGTTATTACCGTAAGTACTAACTTCTTTTAGGGGCATTTACATACATACCACCAAATTCCCTATGTATTTACATATCTAATACGTAAACTTTACTGTTTACATTTATACCACCCAAACCTTTCGTATCACTTCAAAAATATCATTATTTAACTTATAGAATGTGAAATATCCCTTTTCATGCTTAATTAAGGTTGCATATATGTAAAATTTGAAGATTAGATGTTAGACATGTAAATACTTAGGAATTGAGTGGTATGTATGTCATTCTTCGTTTTTTTATTCAAATGATCTGGAATAGAATGCCATGTGCGGCTCTTTTATTTCCTTTTATTGATCAATCTATCTTGGGATTATTTACAGTCATTATTCGACAACTTCTGAACCCCTCGAGAAAATTTTGAGCATAGTAGCTGACATTTTCTAGTGATGTCTTGTGATGTGATGTGCTTTAAATTTTATAATGAAAAATTGAATAAGTAGAATGACTATTTTTATTTCATAAACAATCTATTTGTAATGAGAAAATTATGAATATTTAACTTCTAGAATGAATACAAGGGTAAATCTTGAATTTACATTCATTTTTTAAAACTCTAGATTTTTATAGTTTTGTATGGATCTTGATGCAAATAATAATGATGCAAAACTTGGCATCTAACTTATAAAATGCCAAATAAACTTAAAATATTGTAGCATGTTTCTAAACACTTCATTGCACTAATGCACATGTTAAAAACATCCTTTTTTTTTTATGAAACTTAATTTATAATGTTGCTTCTGTTAGCTATGAATATGGTGGTGAAATGTTACGTTGTGTGATGGTTTGAGGTTCATTTTGGAAAAAGTGTACACAACCTAATGCATGAGTGAGGAAGAAAGGGTTACACAGCCATAAAGATCCTACATAAATTCAAAGCATGGATTTCCATTATTTGCTCAAAACTTCTATATATTTTTAAAACAAAGTTAAATGAAATAAACAATGAATAGAAACTCAACTATAACTTGAATAAATTAAAGATAATTATATATTTGTTGACCTACTTATGCAACCCATAAGGCAATTGAGTCATACATAATGACAACAAAGACACACCTAGTTTGATAAAATATTAACTCAAAAAACATTAAGATCATTTATTTTGCCAAATGGATTGCCTCGATTGGTTTTAAACTTTGAAGTAGTCCAGGAAGGCTGCTTCATATTGATCTAGTTTGTGCATGTGTTCATAGGTTCCTTGTATGCCCCGTGCACATATATTTTTATGCATTGAGAAATTTATATCGTGTTATTTTGTGCTTTCTTTTCTTGGAAACTCTACCCGATTATCCATGCACGCCTTTCTTGGTGTGGTGGATCCAAAGACATATAGTCCAAGTGTTTTGCACACCACCCATAGTCTTCTCTTTTTTTTTTATTTAGTATGAGGCAACTTTTATTGTGGTAATTTGTGCACTGCGTATGCATAACTTTCTTAACATGAAGGGTAAGCTTGTTCTGTTTCGTAATGCCTCATGCCAGGGTTGACATGACAAATTGTTGAAAATCACTTATAAGTAAAAAACAATAATTTTTGGATAAAGCATGGCACAATTGAATTTAAAAAGACAATGAATGCCCAAAATGCACAAATCTTAAAAAGCAGGACAAAATAATGAAATAAATAAACTTACATGACCTTGTAGCTTGCTAAGGAATGTGAGCAGGACCATCTTACTGTCTCTTGGAGCACTACGGACTCAATATTGGCACAAAAATAACATGAAAGTAACCTTTATTTATAGGCATGCATTCTTCTTTGCAGGGTCTGGTGATGCATACAAAATATAAACAAATGGCATCATTTTGAGTACTTACTGCACGTCACGACTCATGTATGCAAGTAAGCCTTTAAGCAGACTGATAAATAAAATAAAAAGATCTCCTAAATGCATGTTAATAAGTTTGCATGTATGTACGGAAAAACTAATAACCAAACTGGAACTAGATTTGCAGAAATGAGAAGTTGTATATTCCAATGACAATGTATTTGCCAATGAAGGAAGAGCCGCACAAGTATTTAAAAATATATACAATTTTAGGCGTTGGATATGCTTCACCAGGCAAACTCCAATTCCATTAGAGGCATGCCAGAATGCCATGTGTGCTTTGAGAAGCATGCCAATATACTAGAACACAAAATACTACATGTGTTCCAAAAAATATGGCAATGCAAATTTAGTTGGTGTGGCTCCAAACTATGTCTCATGCTTCTAGAGGGACATCATACTCAAATTTTCTCTCTTTGGAAGGCTTGCAAACTTGCTCTCTAGCTCTATAATTTATACCACATTGCGTGCATTGAATCTTTAGGGAGTCGAGAGAAAAGAAATGTTCCTGGTATTTTGAGATATTTTTGAAAGAATAAGAGAAACTAGGAAACGTTGAGTGATGATGAAAGTTCTTGAAAACATACAATAGAATATCAAAATAATTGAGAAAATAATAGAAAATATTGCTTTAAGCATGTGGAAATTTTCTTATCAGTATTTCAAAACTTTTGAATATGTATTATGGTATTTTTTTCACATTATTTTCAACACTATCTAAGTTAGCCATTTCATAACAATTTACATCCTAATATGATTTAAATCAAATTCATTCTAAATTAAACTAATTTTTTTCTCTCATTTTGTAAATGAGGCATTGTATTACATCCCGTTGTAAAAAATCAATCTAATCCCTCCCAGATCAGCCTTGCTTACCTAAGCTAAAGGTTATTTTTCTCATGGTCATGTCTGGAATGCCTTAGTTATCAATTCACTCCAATTCCACAAATTCTTTTCTATCTACTTCTATAACATTGTGCCATGAAGAAATGTTGAATTTCATGGATCCTGTCAAGAGTTTTGTAGTTAATGACAACTACTAATTTTTTTAATATTATTTTATCCAATTAGCATATGCATGGTTTTGATTCTTTTCATTTTTGTTATCTGATTATTGGTGAGCATTAACTACAGATTAGATATAACTATTTCATTAGTTCTATTTATCGATAAATATAATGATGTGAGCAAAAGTCTCACTTATAAACTTAAAAAATATATACCTTAAATGATAAGTAAACTAATTTATGAAATGTATTAATTATGATTATCAGGTAAATCTTGTTATACTAATTAGATATTCTATAATGAATTAGGAAGTAGAACATGACTACAAAATAATAGTCTATTTTCAATTATATTTTTTTGATATTTGTATTATAGGCATCCAACATGAATTGGAGGTAATTGATTAAGTATTTCATTCTAATATTTGTGTATATTTTATATAATTCTAGTAAAGCTTCTATTAGGAAATATGCAAAATCAGAAAATATAATTAATCATAACAATAATTATAATAATCCCACGAATTAATGTGTAAGTAGCAGCAAACTCACAGCTCCATGAGGCAACAATGGAGATGATGGAAAGAGGACGGATGATTCGTGCTTAGTGGGCCAGCTAGAGGAAATTTAGCATGCATAATTTGCTTCTTGTCTTTTTGAAGGCGAGGGGTTGGTTTGGCTTAAGAAGTCTAGGAGCTGGGCCAGGTTGGATGCATGGGTCTAGGAGACATTTCATACTCTTCAAGTTATTTCCTTTATTATGAATAGAGTACATATAAGATTACTGTCAAAACTTTTTTCTTTATAAATTGTCTATCAATTTCAACATGTCTTGTTTGGTTATAGTGTAATATTATGTGTTATGGTCACCGGTTTGTTACCATGATGGAGCTTGATATGACCATTCCATTCATGTAAAGTTTATGATTTCCAAAATAAATTTTAACCAAAGTAATTCACAAATTATTAATGCTGTGGATCTAAATTCAACTTATGCATTAAATTTTGCTATCAAATTTCCCTTTTTTCTTTTCCAAGTCATGAGGTTGTCCTCTATTAAAATGCACTATGTTGATATTGACTTCCTGCTAAACTTAAAATATACTTAATTTGCATCTATATAAGCTTCAAGGCTTAAGATATTTCCTCTTTTTGAATCTATTTATTTATTTAATTTTTTTGCTCGAAGCCCCCTTCAAATATTTAAAAATTATATATTCTATAACCCTAAGGCTTAATTCTTTAGAATTGTGCATGTATTGACTCACCATGCCAATAATCTAGGCAAATTAGATCTAGTATGTGATAAGTAGATAAGTTTTTTCACTAATCTCTCATAGGGGTTTTTATATTGTTGTATCTTTTGAAGTATTCCAAAATTTATTATTAAATTTATGGAGCTCTTGATAGGTTTGCTCCCAATTTAATGATCCTTTTCGTAGTATCCAATTGCATAGTACTGCAATTTAGTTTTCTTCATACTTTTGCACGTATAAATATGAAATCATCAGAATCAACATTATTTTTTCTTGGAAGTTAACATAATTACCACATAATTCCTATGTATTTTCACATATAACAGCTAAAGTTTGATATTTACATTTATGACTCGTATAAATTTATGTATGAAAGGCATATTTCACTTTTAAACAGTAACCATTGCATTTTTTATGTAATGTTAAAGATTTGAGTCCTATGCCTGTAATGAAATTTAGGTGTTAGATATGTAAATATATAAGAATTTTGTGGTTCGTATGTAAATGACCCTATTTTTTAAATATTATTTTAATTTCATTCATCTAATTTAGCCATGATTACCTACTTATTCTATCCTTGATTCTACTGTAATATTTTCAGTCTAGCTCTTGGAAATTTGGAACATATAGCTTTGTATAAATTCCTATTGGTTTTAATGTGATATGAGGGGGAAACTCCGGAAAAAAAAATTTAGTTCCCGCCTATAGCTTTTCATTATTGTGCTAGGACAATGCAACAACTCNTGCAAAATAAATAAATGATGGTTGGTAATTGAGTATGTTACTTACAACAAGGCTTCAACAATCAGTCTGATAATCTTTAATTTATAGATTTAAGATTGGATTAATTTAGGGGCAATTACCTACATACCACTCAATTCATATGTATTTACATGTTTCATACCTAAATTTTATTTTTTACGTTTATACCACTCAAATGTTTCATATCACATCAAAATTACCACCACTTTAACTTTTAAAAGGTGAATTTGTCTTTTCATGCATAGATAAGGTGGTATTATGTTGAAGTTGAAGTTTAGGTGCTAGATATGTAAAAAACTAGGAATTGAGTAGTATGTATCTAAATCTTCCATTAATTTATTATCTTTCAAGACAGCCAGGCAATCATATTTATGCTTTCTAACAAGAAATTTATTTCTTGGTAACAGTTATTCACTCGTCCTACGTCATACTACAGATGAAGTCTTCGCTGCTTGTTTAGAGGCCATTGAGCCAAACAGGGCTTTATTAGCTTCCCAATTGAGCAAGCTTGTTATGAATGAACTTCTTGAAGGCCTATCAAAGCATGATTTGTTTACAGGGTTTGATATAATCGAAGAGACCCCGCTAAAACTTACGCTGGAGCAATGGCTCGTGTATGCTAAAGAAGCTCAAGCAACAGTATTTATTGCATGTCTGTTTCTCAAGGCTATAGCGGTGAAATGTTTTCGTTCTAATTTGCAATTTTGTGTGATTTTATATTCCTTTTGGATGCATAAGTATGAATTCTTAGAAGGGGCATTTACATATACAACACACAATTCTTTATGTATTTATTTATCTCGCTCCTAAATGTTTATATTTACACACATAGCATTCAAATATTTAATATCACATAAAAAATAGCACTTTTATCTTTTTTTTAAAGTGAAATACACTTTTTCATGCATGGAGAAAGCAAGGCAATCGGAAGCCAAGGAGATCAGTTTGTCTTATAAATTGTCATATGAGCGAGGCAGGACTTACCTGAGAGTCGAACGGTAATATAGGAGGGCTCTCAATTGCGCAAGTTTTGGTGGCTATAGTGAGTGTTGCTAGGGCAAAGAGTGTAGGAGAAGAGTAGTGTTATCGGCAACGTTTCTGTGACGAAAAAGAGGCGACCGGTTTGTGTGATTCTGTGCACAAATGGTGACTTCGGCTGGGAGGGAACTGAAGTCGTATGTGATCGAAGAAGAAGCTCTCAGGGGAAGGAAGGAGAGACAGAGTCATGTGCGGCCTTCGAGTGATTCGACCGAGGTAGTGTTATTAAATCGATTTAATATTAAAACTTAATTTTATAATATATATATATATATATATATATATATATATATATATATATATATATA
>JXCR01148827.1:77920-89380 GCA_002079205.1 Phalaenopsis hybrid cultivar
TTGACGTCTAGGCAAAGTCAAGCATGAATTAATCAACATCGAGGTAGTACTACTTTTAAATTGCATTAATGTTTTAGTAGCTCTTCTAAACATGTATGGATTGTTATTCATGCTTAATTAATGCAATTTATTTTTCTATTTTTAAATTTTATTTGTCATTTTGATGTGAATGCTTATAGTATTATATTTTGAAATAATTGATGCATTATAGTATTACATGTTGAGGTGTATGAAATTGTGAGTGATATAATCTATATAGAGTGATTATATGTATATGTTTGATTATGATGAAGTCAACTTTTGATGGTACTAGTGGTGGAGCACTATGGTACCCATGCATGTACATGAAAAATGATATTGATGTTGATGTGTCTTCATTTACATAATTTTTATATGGTGCTCATGTGGCGGTTATATTGATATATTATGATACTGATATGTTGTTAATATAGAAAGGTTTTTTTGAATAACATTAAATGATTTATTGGTTTATTAAAAAACTTGATTAGCATGCATTTTACTTTCCTTTTCTTTTACTGTGGCCCATGTGTATATGTATTCACTGACTTGTTTAGCTCATTTTCATTTTAAACCAATTTTTTAGGTTAATTAAGTGATTAACAATGAGCATTAGAAGATATAACGTTTATAGAAGACGCGGACAACCAGTAATGAGGGAAGTTTAATTTTACTGTTTTAATTTAATTTGATTAGTGACTCTTTCATTTGTTAAATTGTAGACGAATATAGAAAATCTAGTTTCCACCGTCCGACCGTTTGTTTCCGTCTTGGTTAATTCCAATCTCCGGGTCGGGTCGTGACAATGCTAATTAAAGAAGTGTCGTGTGGAGTAACGTCAGAAGTTAATCGCACACAAGGCGAACATATATCTACCATAATATTTACTTGAAGACATATTTTACGGTTTCTTTTGCTACTTTCTGTTTTTTTTAAGACTATATTATTCGAAGAAACTTACACTACTATAATAATGATTAAATTAAGTCTCATTTGCTTCAAAGATCAAACTTTGTTGCTGCATCTGACCTTGACAGGGAGTACCGTGCACTAAAAATCTGTATATTAGCTATTTTAAGTGAACGGTAATGCGTAAAAGTTCAATGTAGATTGTCGTAAAATTATGTCAAACTTTGAAATTAGCTACATGTTTCTCAATTTATTAATGCTATCAATGAACCATTTTTCTTGAAGTTAAAGGTATTAATAAATCGGCATACAGTATTTTGAAAAACTATAAGCAATAAGATTCATTAGGTTGAGAATTTTCTTTTTTTTCAGCATTATTAAACTATTACAAATTCTCCAAATCTTCCATCGATTTTGCCTTTTCTGCTTCTGAACATTGCTCTAATCTTAACTCCAATAAAAATTGAAAAATAATCAAAAAGTTTTCATAAATTGTGCGAATTTTACAAATATAATAACTTTATGTTGGATTGGTCTTTGGATTACCAAGTAATATCATAAATAACTTGTCAAACCCCTTGTTAAATGAATCGATTGATAATTATCAAAAGCAAATTTGTTTTCTAGTTTGAAACCATGAAGTATTTATTTATCTATTTCCTTTGTTTTGTTCACAATTTTTACTTTTATTTTCATGTTTAAATTTTTTTTTGTTGGTATTTTTAAGGAAATGATAATGCATTTTCACTCCAGTCTATTTGGCAAATTTTATTTTGAAGTATCAATTCATGTGTACTTGTTTGTATCATTATTTGGAGTGTTTCGCAGTTTTGTTCATCATCATCTTATAGTTTAGACAATTAGGCTTTCTATTTTACATCTTTTATGCATTATAAATGTTGCCAATATTGTTTCTCAGTGCATGGCGGTATTGGTGAGGATGGGACCTTACAATCTTTGTTAGAGACTGCGGGAGTTCCATACACAGGTTTGTCTTTTAAAGAAAGTTTTATCTTTAACGTGTAATTTTACAGTAGATGCGATAAAGCTACTAGTCTTAAAATATTCAGGTCCTGGTCCAACCGCCTCAAATACTTGTATGGATAAAGTGTCGACCTCTCTTGCTCTTACAAATGTATGGTAAATAAATTATTGGCTACATATCTTGATCTCGGTATCTTATGTCATTTATTTTACATGTTCTACCTAAAATGTTAGTGAGTTTTGGCCGGGTGCATGGTTTAATGTGTAAGGGCCTTATTGATTGTCTACATATGTTCTACACAGTGACCAAAAAAAAAAAAATTGGTTAAGTGATTCTTGTTTGATGCATATGTTTTGCAGCATCAAGAGAAGTCAAGTGATTATTTTAAAAGTTGAATTCTTTTGTAAACTAAACAAACTATCATCATGTTGAACCAAAAAGATATTCAACGAGCTCGATTTAACTTATTATCATAAAAAGATTGTGAAGTTTATAAATAAATTATAACTTATTATCGTAAGCAAATTCCGGTGTGATGTCATGATACTCAAAGATACGTTCTACTGTTCAGAGCCACTTGACATGTGGTTGTCAAAATATAGCAATTTTTTTTTTTACTTCAAAAACCTTGATTCTCTGATATTTCATGCAAAGTTTTCGGGGTGGTGGCTTTTCATCTCTGAAATATGCTCGACAGACTGGATTCGCTGTATTTTTTTGATCTGGCAAGTCACTGTCGTGGCTTTGAGTAACCCTAATGGATTACCTCCTCTCGAAGGTGGTAAACATCTGTTGCAGTTGGAAGATTTCTCTTGCATATTCTCTATAGGTTTTCAAACATCTTTTTGCGGATTTCTCATAAACAGGATTAATGACATTGTGGCATTTCCTTTCAAACAAGTCTTTGACAATTGTCTCTTCGGTGGCATAGTTGGGGTTGGGGTTTGGGTTTGAGTTTGAGCAGATGAAAGATGGTGTATAGGGATGATGTTGGGCGGGAAAAAAAAAAATTTTCGTTGCCAGCAAAGGGAAAGATTTTTGTGTGGAGGTACAGCTGAGTATTGTTGGATGCTAGAAATCCTAAAATAGGGCTAGGGCCAGCTAACCTTGATACCACATGATACCGAAATTAACCCAAATCATAATAAGAAAGCAAATAATTGCTGATTTTATCAGAGAATTACAACCACACAAACAAAAATAGAAAATAACACGATCCCGGCTAGGGCAACTTCAAGATGGTGGTGGAGGCAGTAGGGAGCTTGGGAAGGTGGCGGTGCGATTGGAAAGGTGCCAGACTGTAGAAAAACAGTGATACAACAGCCGAAGGCTACTGTCCTAGGCGGAAACAACCCAATAAGGAGGTTTGGATGGCGATGGTAACCTACGAGTATGGGGGAAATGGTGATCACGTGGCTGGGATGGTAGGGGTGGCTGGTGGCTGTAGGATCACAACAAAGGAATGTTTTCTATGGGCGGCTACATCAGGGAAGGTGACAAATACCATTGGGAAGCGTCATGGGGAAGGATGTGGTAGTTGGAAGGGTGGGAATTGCAGTCAAACAGCCAACGAGGGTTGTTTTCTGGCGGTTGCAGCAAAAGACGGCAGCTGCGGGGGAAAGGTTCCCGAGGTGTTGGGGAAGAATAAATACCATCTCAGGAGCAAGATACAGGCAGAGCACCACTCGTCCGTTGGAAGATAACCACCACCTCGGAACTAGATACAGTCGGAGCACCACTCGTCTTTGAATACAACCCTAGAAGGGAAAGCTAGAGACACTGACGGCTGTCCTAACAGAAACACAATCAAAACTGAAAAGGTAAAACATAAGAATCAATTATATAAGCTTTAGATATCAAAGGTGTGGCCCCACCCCAAGTGGATGACCATTCATTGGCTTGGAGGGCCGGTGAGCCTTTTAGAATGCTGGACTGGTGCGGTTCAAGAGCGAGGCTCGACTCCCACATCTGCTATTTGACGTTCCCGCGTGCATTAAGTTGACCCCCTGTTGACCTCATTTTTAGTGAGGTCTTAGTCTCCTACTCTTAGAACCTAGGATCTAGCTTTAGGAGTTNATCTCCCAGTTAGATGAAACTATAATAGAAACTCTGATTAATTTTTTCTTTAATAACTCAAAGGCATTTAAACAGCTTTCAGTAAATTCAAATTTCCAATTAATTTTTCCTTTAATAACTCAAAGACATTTAAACAGCTTTCAGTAAATTCAAATTTCTTATTTTCTAAAAGTTGACATAAAGGTTTGGTAATTTTTAAAAAATCTTTAATAAAATATCTGTAAAATCCAATATGTTCAAGAAAACTTCTAACCTCTTACATTAGTAGGAGATGTTAGTTTAGATATAACTTGAATTTTTGCAAGCTCTGTTTCCATACCGTCTTCCGAAATTTTATGTCCTAACACAATTCCTCCTGCAACCATAAATTGACATTTCTCTCAATTCAAAACTAAATTAGTTCTTTCACATAACTCTAAAACTTTTTTAAGATAATTTAAGCATGCGTCAAATGATGTTCCAAATATAGAGAAATCATCCATAAAATACTTCAAATCCATCATCAATTAACTTACTAAATATGGACATCATACATTTTTGAAATGTTGCAGGTGCATTACATGATCCGAAAGACATTCTTCGAAAAGAAAAAGTTCTAAAAGAACTAGTAAATGTTGTCTTTTCTTGATCCTCAGGAGCAATCAGAATTTGATGGTAACCGGTATATCCATCTAAAAAATAAAAATATTTATGTCCAGCAAGTCTATCTACTACTTAATCTAAAAAAAGTAAAGGGAAGTAATCTTTCGTGGTGGCAAAGTTTAATTTTCTATAATCAATGCAAATACGTCACACAGTAACTTGTCTGATAGGTATTAATTCATTATTTTCTTTTGTTTCAATAGTCACTCATCTTTTCTTAGGAACACAATGAATTGGACTTACCCACGCACTACCTGAAATAGGATATATAATTCTAGTGTCTAACCATTTCAAAATTTCTTTAACTACTTCTTTCATCATCGAATTTAATCTCCTTTGTGGATCAACTCTTGGTTTATATTGTGTAACTACTTCTTTCATCATTGGATTTAATCTCCTTTGTGGATCAACTCTTGGTTTATATTGTCCACTTCTTTCATTATAGGGTTTAATCTCCTTTGTGGATCAACTCTTGGTTTATATTGTTCATCAATTCTTTCATCATTGGGTTTAATCTCCTTTGTGGATCAACTCTTGGTTTATATTGTTCATCTAGCATAATTCTATGCGAGTTTAATCTCCTTTATGGATCAACTCTTGGTTTATATTGTTCATCTAATATAATTCTGTGCATATAGATTGAAGGACTGATTCCTTTAATATCAGCTAAGGTCCAACCAAAATCTTTCTTATATCTTTTCAATGTATCTAACAGTCTTTGCTCTTGCAAATCATTTAATTCTGAATAACAACTAGTAATGTCGATGACTCTCCTAAAAACACATACTTCAAGTGGCTAGGCAATACTTTAACTCAAGTTCAGGTGGTTTTATAATTGACGGTAACAGATTCTTATCGGCATTTTCTGCAATATCCAACATCTCAATTTTTTCCTGAACATAATCTAATTCTTCATTTTCTAATTTGTCCAATATAATTTCATTACTCTCTTCAAATTGTTCTTTCTCTTCAAAATGTTCTTTAAAATATTCTTTCAATAAATGTTCACTAATTTCCATGTGAAAGCATTCATTCTCTTTCAACAGCATGATATTTCATAGATTTCACAATGTTAAAAGTCACTTCTTGATCATTAACTCTCATAGTTAATTCCTTTTTAAATATCTATCATAGTTTTTTCAGTAGCTAAAAATGGTCTCCCTAAAATGATAGGTCTTTCTTTATCTTCCTCTATATCTAAAACAATGAAATCCACAGGAAAGATAAATTTATCAACTTTTACTAACACACCTTTTATAACTCCCTTAGGATATGTAACTGAACGATCCGCTAACTATAGAGTTACAGAAGTAGGTGTCTTAATCCTAATCTTTTGAAAATTGATAGAGGCATAAGATTAATGCTGTCTCCCAAATCACATAAAGCTCTTCCATTCTTCTATAACTCCTTTAGGATATGTAACTGAACGATCCGCTAACTGTAGAGTTACAAAAGTAGGTGAGACTTCTCCAATCTAATCTTTTGAAAATTGATAGAGGCATAAGATTAATGCTGGCTCCCAAATCACATAAAGCTCTAATCCTTTTAAAAATTGATAGAGGCATAAGATTAATGCTAGCTCCCAAATCACATAAAGCTCTTCTATAAAACGAAAATTGATAGAGGCATAAGATTAATGCTGGCTCCCAAATCGCATAAAGCTCTTCCATAAAAGAAAGATCCGCTAACTGTAGAGTTACAGAAGTAGGTGAGACTTCTCCTAATCCTAATCTTTTGAAAGAACAATCTGCTAACTGTAGAGTTACAGAAGTAGGTGAGACTTCTCCTAATCCTAATCTTTTGAAAACGATCTGCTAACTAAAGAGTTACAGAAGTAGGTGAGACTTCTCCTAATCCTAATCTTTTGAAAATTTGCTAATTGATTACAGAAGTAGGTGAGACTTCTCCTAATCCTAGTCTTTTGAAAATTGATAGAGGCATAAGGTCTAAAACTCCCTTAGGATATGTAACTGATCGGTCTGCTAATTGAAGAGTTACAGAAGTAGGTGAGAGCTTAGTCTTTTGAAAATTGATAGAGGCATAAGGTTAATACTGGCTCCCAAATCACATAAAGCGATAATTGAAGAGTTACAGAAGTAGGTGAGACTTCTCCTAATCCTAGTCTTTTGAAAATTGATATAGGCATAAGATTAATGCTGGCTCCCAAATCACATAAAGCTCTTCCATAAAATTTTTCATCGATATGTAAGATTAATGCTGGCTCCCAAATCACATAAAGCTCTTCCATAAAATTTTTCACCGATAGCAAAGAGTTACAGAAGTAGGTGAGACTTCTCCTAATCCTAGTCTTTTGAAAATTGATAGAGGCAGCGCTAACTAACGAGTTACAGAAGTAGGTGAGACTTCTTCTAATCCTAATCTTTTGAAAATTGATAGAGGCATAAGATTAACTGGCTCTCAAAATCACATAAAGCTCTTCCATAAAAATTATCACCAATAGCACATGGTATAGTGAAGCTGTCAGGATCATTTAATTTTTCAGGAAGCTTTTTCTGAATAATTGCACTACACTCTTCGCTAAGTGCAACAGTTTTATTATCCGTGAACTCCTTTTCTTGCTCAGAATATCTTTCATAAATTTCACATAATTGAACATTTGCTCTAAAGCTTCTACGAAGGGAATATTTACTATTAACTTCTTAAGAATTTTTAAAAATTTGGAAAATTATTTATTCTGTTTGTGTTGCCTCAATCTTTAAGGAAACGGTGGTGGATGTTTCTCCACAGTAATTTTCATTGGAGTAAATGGATACTCTAAATATGGGTATTCATGATCATTTTCTTTTTCGGCATCCACTTTTTCTTTTTCAGTTTCTGTTTCTTTTTGCACCCTTGTTTTCAATTCTTTTCCACTTCGTAATTGTATCGCTTTGATTTGTTATTTTCATTGATCTTTAGGATTTGGTTCCACAGTACTAAGAAAAGTTCCTAATGTTCTGTTACTAAGCGCAGTAGCGATATGTCCCAATTGATTTTCAATATTCTTAATAGCAGTTTCTTGATTTTGTAATTGATTTCCTTGAATTTGTAATTAATTTCCTTGATTCTGCAATTGCTGACCCATGTTTAATATCAGCTCTTCCATAGACAACTTCTTCTCCTTAATTTGAGTGTTATTGTTAAATCCTGGAGGATAAGAAGGTCTGTAATTTACATTTTCTTGGTTGGATGAATTTCCTAACGGGTTCACTGGGTTGTTTGTCCATTGTTGATTTGTAGAAGAATTGTTATTCCAATTAAAATTTGAATGATTTTCCAACCTGGGTTTGTTGACCTCATTTTTAGTGAGGTCTTAGTCTCCTACTCTTAGAACCTAGGATCTAGCTTTAGAAGTTTTTATTGACTATCCTAGCGGACTAGCAATGGAACCCACCTCCCGTAGAACTTCAAGCCACTTCTTGACTCATTTTGTGAAGAACTCGCATGAGTGGTTCCAAGCACTCAACTTCTAGTTGCAAGGGCTAAGGATCAACATGTAGAGGGACCGAAAATGAGTTCCTATAGGAACAAACGCCCTTAGGTAAACCATTTGTGACTCGATTACTCGTGAACGCCGCAATTCACGCACTCACTACACAACACACGACTTTGACTTGAATCGACTCATCCGTCGGCGAACTAGTCCGGACGACCCCGGATGACGAAACGGATAACGTCAACGCGTCCGGAACGTCAACTTTAGCTAGGAAGGACACTCTTATTGCTATGGTTTCGCGCGCGAGCATCTAACACGAAAATCGATGCACGATTTTTTTTTATTTTTTTTTAATTGGCGGGGTGCGGGCCCGGACTCAACCCAGGTTCAAGTCAGATTTAATTTGAGCTGGATTCGATAAAATTTTGAATTTCAAATTTTTAAATTTTAAATGGGTCATTTACTCTCATTTTAATTGAGAGTTTAAAATTTTTCCTTTCAAGTTGCTGCATCAATGGAATTTATTTAATTCTCCGCCAAGGTAAAGGTAACGACTCTTTTAATTAATTCGGCTCCCCCGCTTCAATTCTAAAAAAAGGATCGTGTTCTTGCGGGATCTTCCTCCTTGGCCTCTCCCGAGCTCCGGCTCATCTACGATCGTTCGATAGCCTTCTCCCACTCAGCCCCCTCTTCGTCCCTCGCTCGTCTCCTTCCTTAGCAGCGAACGAGACCTCCCGCTCGACCCTGTCTCATCTCTTCCTCCACCGANTTGAATGATTTTCCAACCTGGGTTTGTTGACCTCATTTTTAGTGAGGTCTTAGTCTCCTACTCTTAGAACCTAGGATCTAGCTTTAGAAGTTTTTATTGACTATCCTAGCGGACTAGCAATGGAACCCACCTCCCGTAGAACTTCAAGCCACTTCTTGACTCATTTTGTGAAGAACTCGCATGAGTGGTTCCAAGCACTCAACTTCTAGTTGCAAGGGCTAAGGATCAACATGTAGAGGGACCGAAAATGAGTTCCTATAGGAACAAACGCCCTTAGGTAAACCATTTGTGACTCGATTACTCGTGAACGCCGCAATTCACGCACTCACTACACAACACACGACTTTGACTTGAATCGACTCATCCGTCGGCGAACTAGTCCGGACGACCCCGGATGACGAAACGGATAACGTCAACGCGTCCGGAACGTCAACTTTAGCTAGGAAGGACACTCTTATTGCTATGGTTTCGCGCGCGAGCATCTAACACGAAAATCGATGCACGATTTTTTTTTATTTTTTTTTAATTGGCGGGGTGCGGGCCCGGACTCAACCCAGGTTCAAGTCAGATTTAATTTGAGCTGGATTCGATAAAATTTTGAATTTCAAATTTTTAAATTTTAAATGGGTCATTTACTCTCATTTTAATTGAGAGTTTAAAATTTTTCCTTTCAAGTTGCTGCATCAATGGAATTTATTTAATTCTCCGCCAAGGTAAAGGTAACGACTCTTTTAATTAATTCGGCTCCCCCGCTTCAATTCTAAAAAAAGGATCGTGTTCTTGCGGGATCTTCCTCCTTGGCCTCTCCCGAGCTCCGGCTCATCTACGATCGTTCGATAGCCTTCTCCCACTCAGCCCCCTCTTCGTCNGGATCGTGTTCTTCTTCCGGGATCTTCCTTCTTGGCCTCTCCCGAGCTCCGGCTCATCTACGATCGTTCGATAGCCTTCTCCCACTCAGCCCCCTCTTCATCCCTCGCTCGCCTCCTTCCTTAGCAGCGAACGAGACCTCCCGCTCGACCCTGTCTCATCTCTTCCTCCACCGATCGAAGCACCAGAGGGCCTCGTTCGACTCTCCTCACCGACCAAAACTTCCGCTCGCCTCCCTCTTCCTCTACCAATCCCGACTTCCTCCTCTGCGGCAGCTCTAGCCGAAGCTCCTGCTCGCTCCCTTCACCGATTGAAACGCCTGCTTCGTCCTCCGCTGCACCGAAGCCACTTGACAGACCCCCGCTAATCCCTTACAGTTTTGCCTCTCCTCTCTGCGTCGAGACCGCTCGACCCCAGTCTCGCTCGCTTTTGCCTGTTTCGACCGAAGCCCCGCTCGACTCAGCTCGTCTTCTCTTCACTTGCGCCGAAGCTCAGTTCCTCGAAAAATTCGTCCTTCCTGTTCTCGACAAATCTTGCTCGCCTTCTCCCTTCTCGGCACCAGGAATTGTTTCGCCTTTCCCGCTCGGCTGGTCTCCTCTTCACTGCGCCGAAGACCCCTGCCTTCCATTCGGTCCTTTTGCTCGATCAAAACCCCAGCTGCCTGCTTCTTCCTCTTTTGATCGTCCAAGCTACAGGATTCCGAAGATTGCTTCTCCATCGTGAACAAACAGTTTCCATTTCTACGCATCTCAAAACAGGTTTCAATGATTTATCTTGCTTCTTTTATTCCCCCAACATTGCTAATCGATTTTATTATTCATGATACCTATTCTAAGAGGCTTATGATTAGCTCAAAATCTTCACTCACTTTATGATTATTGGCATGCGATAAGTAAATTTGTTCTCTCCTGATCTTGATAGACGTCTGTTAAATTTAATCATGAAATATTTTCCTTCACCTTCAAAAATTTAAGTTGCATGCTCTAATGTCATTGCTGAAAGCTTGTGTGAACNACTCCGTTCTTGGTTTGTGTTTCAAGCACTTAAATGCAATATTGTGAGGTTTCAATGACCATTTACTTGTTGATCTTAAATACTCATTTGTTGATTTCATGCTTCGAGCACTCGAAAGGAAATACTATGAGGTTCGAGATGACCGTTATTCTAGGGCTTGAATGTTTCCTTGCGGATCTATGTTCTTTTATCTCCGAATGCCTCCCTTGAGGGTTGTTTACCTGTTGTTTGGTGGATTTAAATATTGCGATTTGTAGGGCTTTGCCTACTGATTCACGTATTATTTTAGAGCTAGTTTGTTAACTGATTTCGGAGAGTTTACACATTATTTTGGACTGGATAGTCTAGCTGATTTTGGGACATTTAAGATTAATGCTTTGAGCTTACATGAGAGTTGTTTGGGGATTTAAAAAATTAATGTTTTATGACTGATTTCGAGAGCTTTGTCTATCTTTTGGAGCAAGATTTGGAGTGTTTTATTTACTGTTTTGGGTTTCACTTGATTATTATTTCAACGCTTTTAGGCCGATTCACTTATTGTTTTCCTCCTTTTTGGCTTTACTAGTTTTGGGAGTTGATCGATCTCCTTCTTATTTTGCTTTGTTTATTTTTAAATGGTTAAGTCATAAAAATGGGGATTGATGATTTAATTAATTGGAAGATATAGAAAACCTTAAATCACCTTAAGCATAAGTTAAAGAGTAGGTTTCCTAGAGTTTTAGGAGTACACACCTTAGGTGAGAA
>JXCR01148827.1:93462-109602 GCA_002079205.1 Phalaenopsis hybrid cultivar
CAGACCAAATGGATGTCACAAATCTCTTAGTTTGCAGGATTGGGTCTATCGCCGAGGTCTATACTTATCTTTCGGGAGGGTGTAGTATTCGCGGTATCAGGCACGATTATGCAAACTATTGGACGAATGAGATCCACTTGGTCTCATTTTTCAAAAATTAAAACATACTACTTTCAAAACCCAAACTATATACCTCTTATACTTAAATTAAATTTCAAAAATTATTTTCATATTTCATATTTTCAAATCTATCTATAAAAAAAAATTGACCGACAGGGTTATAATAGTTCGAACAAAGGTTGTTGGGTCTATTAATAACATTTAAAGTCTAATATGAAGGTTGAACATCCACAAATTGCCTAGATGAATTCTCGTTCATCATAGGTGTTGGAGAATAATTCATCCCATAATGATCTAATTTCTTTGATATTGCAGCAATCTGCGAAACATAGATATTGCATCAGAATCATGGATACTAACTACTCTTTTAGGATTTACCCGTTCAGACTCATGGATACTAGCTACTCTTTTTGGATTTACCCATTCGGAGAGTCATTGAAAATTGTTGGTAGTCATCTCTTCTATTAATGAATAAGCTTCATCAAAAGGTTTTGACATTAAAGAACCACAAGTCGTAGCATCTATAATCGATCTAAGAGATCCCACTAATACATTATAAAAAGTTTGAATTATCAACCAATTTGATAACGAATGATGAGGGCACTTAATAAGATCTTTAAATCTCTTTCAACCTTTATATATTGACACTTCATCAATCTGGCAGAACGATGTTATGTCATTTCTAAGTTTAGCAGTTTTGGATGGAGGAAAATATTTGGATAGAAATTTCTGTGAAAGTTCTCCCTAAGTTCTAATAGATCCTGGTGCTAACAAATTTAACCACATCTTAGTCTTATCCCTCAACGAAAAAAGAAAAAAGTATAAGCCTAACAGCATCGTTTGAGACTGTCATATTTAAAAGTAGCACACAGCTCTAAAAATTAGCTAGATGTAAGTTCGGATCTTTATTTGGTGTACCTCTGAATTGATTGTTTTATACCATTTGGATAATAGCAGGTTTCAGCTCAAATTAATTAGCAACTACATCAGGATTTTGGATAGATAAGTGAATTTCATCTGCTGTAGGATTTGCATAGGTTTAAGCTCAAATGAATTAGTAGCTACATCAGGATTTTGGATAGATAAGTGAATCTCATCTGCTGTAGGATTTGCATAATCTCGGTCTAGGTTGGTGTTCATTATCTATTCCTTGATTTTTCATGTTGTTTTCCATTGTATCAGAATTTCTAGGTTCTCTTCTTAGTCTTCTAATCCTTCTAACAGTGCATTCTAATTCTGAATTGTAGGGTATAAGATTTTCAGGTCCAAATTTACGCATACAATTTGAAATCAGTACAATAATATATAATGGTATAAGATTTTCATATCCAAATTTACGCATACAATTTGAAATCAGTACACAGTAAAACAATTAACTAAATATGAAAATAAATTGCAATTCAAGTAAAAATTTTCCAATATTCCTAATTTGTCTGTTACTCTAATTGTGATTTTACTCACTCACTCCCCGGCAACGGCGCCAAAAACTTGACCGCGACTTTATATATACTTAGAAATATAAGATAAATATGGACGTAATAAATATTCAATAATTGTAAAGTCACGCTTATCAACGCAAGCATACGCATCGCTCAAGTAATATAAGGCTCTAATGGAGTCCTAGATATCGATCCCACAGGGAGTGGTTTAAAATTACGAACTAAGATTTTAGAAAAAATAATATTTTGATCACACAACAAAGTTCAATTTGTTTATCTGTCACTAATAGGCAATTGAAATAAATATATAATTTTAATAACTACTAAATAACTAATGATATTAATGAAAGTTTAAATGTGATATTCAATTTATAAGAAAGCTTCATTCTCCTTGTCAAGAAATTATAGTGGATAGATAAAGTGGATTTGTTCAAATTATATTGTGTCAAATAGGAGCATACCTATTTTTTACCCTTTGGTCCAGGCATAAAGAACATTGACTAATCTTACGCTTGTTTACTGAATTTGTAGCTAGGATGGGAGGATACCGGCTCTCATTTCGGAGCTTCCACGTTCCCCTCGCCTGAGGGCTAACATCTACACTTCAGCACCTAAACGATAGGGCCGAATTGGAGATTATAATCTGTCACTCTAAAATCTTCAATTCTACGCCCGATAATATTATTTCCCTATTTATTTGCACCTTTGATCTCTCTGAATCTTGGATGTAATCTTCACTTTAGTTGTAAAACTCAACATATTTTAACAAATTATTTTAATCTTGGATGTAATCTTCACTTTAGTTGTAAAACTCAACATATTTTAACAAATCAATTCAATCACCAAGTTTACGCCTGATAATTTTATTTCCCTATTTATTTGCACCCAACTTTCAAGGACTTTGACCTCCCCACCCGATAATAATATTTCCCTATTTATTTGCACCCAACTTCCAAGGGCTTTGACCTCCCTGAATCTGATAATATTATTTCCCTATTTATTTGCACCCAACCGTGGATGTCATCTTCACTTTAGTTTTAAAACTCAACATATTTTAACAAATCAATTGGCCAGATTGAAAGTAAATTAAGATCGAAGTGGTGAAACTCAACATATTTTAACAAATCAATTGGTCAGATTGAAAGTAAATTAAGATCGAAGTGAACAACATATTTTAACAAATCAATTGACCAGATTGAAAGTAAATTAAGATTGAAGGAAAAGATATCACAATTTCTTACACATTTTCATGGCTTCACGAATTCAAATCACCATTTCACAAATCTCGAGACAAGGAGAAAGGCAGAGAAAACTACTCATATCTCGTGGGGAAAACACAACAAAACTCGGAATTCATATAAAAAATCAAAGTCATACAAACTACAATGAGTAAATAACTTATCTCTAATTTCTCCCAAAAAATACTCCTCGAAGTTCCTCTAAATCTCTTCCTTTATTTACAGCACACAGAATTCTTCTTCGAAACAGCGAGGAAGAAATCTCTCACTTTCCCTCCACTATTACAATCTATCGAAGAATTCCTCACAATTTTGACACTCTAGTAAACTCTCTACTCACTAATGGACCCTTTCTAACATCCAGGACCTCTCTAATGTTCGGTCAAAATATTCTTTTAAAGTTGTGGATGAGTTTTCCCAAGAGTTGTTTAAGCATCCCTTCAAAATTTGGCATTATCCAAAGTCTGGTTGGGCATAACCGCCGACCTCGCCGTCGGCGGCCTCGATTGCATCGTCAGCGGACCTTCACAATAAATTAATTCTGGAGTCTCGGGAAAATCTCGCAGTCGGCGGGGTAGATAGCGTCGTCGACGCCCTAGTTCAATTCTCCACATTTTGGTCCTTTTCGCTCCAAATTCGCTTCTTTTTTCATTTTTTTGCTCCAATGACCCTAATTCATCATTTCTGCAAAAAAACATCAAAAATATATTTCTTTAAAGTGCAATATCATCAAAAACAGTATAAAATAGGTATGAAAATCTCAACATATTTTCCTCTGGTTTTTCGTACCTTACGACGTGACATATTGTTCAGAAGAACTGGGTCAAAGTTTATTTTAGCACAAATATTGATATTCTCCATTGGAGATATAAAGGACTCCAAAAAAACATTTCTGGAGAAAAGAAAAGATGAAGTATCTCAGTACCTGTAAAACTTGGCTTGAGGCTGAAATTTCAAAATTGCAAGAAATCTAGTGCTCGACGGTTGTCATTCATTCTGATGATGAAGCCAAATTTCAAGGTTATGTGGATGAACTTAATGTTACTTTAGCTCGCATTACCTCATGGTGGAAGCAAAGAGCAAAAGTGAGGTGGCTAAATGTAGTTGATTACAACTCGCATTTCTTTCACGGTGGCAACATCTCACTACAAGAACAATCATATAAAACGCCTTTAGTTCTTCAACAACAAGTGGCAAAAGTCCGAAATTATTACTAGTGATTGGAAGATTTTCCCCTAAGTCATGCAATTTGTTGCTCCCTTTACCATTAAATTAACTACCCCCATCACTGATGGAGAGATTTGGCACGCCATCAAGGAAATAGGACTGAATTGGGCACCGGATTTCGATAGGATCACAATCTCTTTTTAAAAACACTTTTGACTGATTATCAATAAGAAAGTGCTCTCGACCACCCATGACTTTTCATCTCTAATCATATAACAATCCAATGGAAAGAATCTATTGCTGTTCTCCTCACTAAGAAAGATAATGTTGATTCTCCCAAGCTTTTCAGGCCTATAAGCTTATGCAATACTATGTAAAAGGCGATAGCTAAGGTTCTTGGAGACCCGCTCAAAATTACTCTACCCTCATTTATCTTTCTTGAACAAGGAGCTTTCACCCTACATCGATCCATTTTCAATCACAATCTCATAGCTCAAGAAGTTATAAATAAATTGAAACATTCCACAGCTCAAACCGGCCTCATGGCAATTAAGATCGATATGGAGCAAGCCTATGAAAAATGCATTCGGGGACTCTACCAAAGTCTCTTTAGGGTTAAGGTTGCCTGGATATTTTTAAAGTTTGTATTCTCCACTGTTTTGAGTCTCCTAGAATCACGGTATTCATCAATGGAAACAAACTCAGTGGATCGAGGCGGCTTGTGCATTTCGGCAAGGATGCCCTTTTTTCTCCACATCTTTTTATTATTTGTGCTAAACTTCTTTCCTTAGCCCTCGCTCAAAGAGCCAGAGGCATATCGGCATCAGCCTTACTAAATAGGGTTGCTCCACTTTCATGCATGCTTAATGCTGATGATATCATTCTTTTTTCCAAAGCTAACATGCAAGCTACAAAACTCCTATACAAAATTCTGCAAGACTATTGCGATTGGACCTGTGAACGCATTAACACCTCCAAATTCAGTATGCTTTCTAGCAAAGCCACCCAAAATTTGCTGAAGAAAGAGAATTTCCATATTTTTGAAGTTCGGTCATGTCGAGGAGCTGGGTATCTTGGTACCAAACTTGCCTTAAAGAAACTAAAAAAATTTAACTTCGCCAAAATTATGCAGAAGAATTCTTTAAGGCTAAATGCTTTTGGAATCTGACAACTATCTCCTGCAGGAAGCACCACCCTCATCAATACCTCTCTCCTTTCCATGCCCAAATACATTCTCACTCACACCAAAGTGCCGATTATTATCTCAATGATTTGGAGCGCAAATGCAGGCAGTTTTTATGGTGCAAGAACACTAATCAGCCTGCCTTCATTATGTTGCTTGGAACAAGCTCTGTCAGGCCTCACAAAATGGAGAACTTGGCGTTCATGCCTCTAAGGATTGGAAGAGGTCTCTACGGGCCAGACTTGCATGGCACTTTTTACACGACAAAGAATATCTTCTGCACCAATTTTTAACAGGTAAATATGGTACCAATTTATGGGATTGCAACCACAAGCGAAACACTTCCATGACATGAAAAATTTTATATGATGGTATTGCTGCCCTTCTATCCGTTGTAGTATCAAAATTTTGGAGCGGGTTTGCGTTCAATATATGTTCCTCGCGAAATGACCCTGTCAGCAAATTCTGAGATCCTTTAAGGGCTGCGGATTTCGGCACTACTGGAGGATGGTAATTGGAATTGAAACAAAGTTAAAATTGCTTTTGGAGATGAAATGATGGCTATCATTATGAAAGTCATTTTTCCAGTGAACAATAGGAGGATTTCTTGGAACTCAAGATGGCACTCAGGGAGAACAATTACTGCATTTGCTTATGAAACCAACTTCCCAAACTCCGGCAATAACTTCAGTTGGATCAAAAAGCTGAAATTACACCCAAGAAAGGGCATGTTTTGGTGAAGAATGTGTCATGACGCCATTCCCACTCGGGTTTGGCTTGCCAAAAGGATCCTTGTGGATTCCATTGTATGCCCTTGGAAAAGGTCAGATTCGGAGGATCGTGATCATATTTCTACTAACATTTTTCTTTTTTGTAGGGTAAAAGATATTATGGAAAGTTGGAGTATTACCATCCCGACCTTCAATAGCCTCCCGGAAGCCACGCACAAGCTCCAAAAGGCGACCAAGTCGGAACATCCACAAACCCGAAGTTTTTGTTACATTATTCATCAACGTTAGAGAGCTTGCAACGCAATGATCCACAACCATTTGTATGGCACACTAACAACTATTGCTGCTATCATTCTTGAGGCCCTTAGGATGATGCCACTCTTTGCATTTCACGAGAAATGGGATGCTAGTCGGACCCCCCGAGTGAGTCCTTTCTACCCATTTCTAGCATTCTCCCTCTACTGAATGACTTAAAGTGAACGTCGACGATGCTCTTCTTCTTTCTAGGGCAGCAAGCACCGGGTCAATTATTTGTGACGAGAAAGGAGCTGGACTTATTGCTTCAAGACACTATTTCAACATTGGGACGGTGCTCAAGTGGAGCTTCAAGCCATTATGCACCTTTTAAGTTCTACTATGAAGAGGGATATTTGGCGCCAAAAACCACATGAAACTTCGTACCTCGCCTTCCTTTTGAACTTAAACAAGTTTTGTTTTTTTCATATGCCTCATTAATGTAATAAAGTGGCTCATTTTTATTTTAAGCGAACTATTTATGGTTTTTTTCTTTTGATGCATGTAGATGACGATAGTGCTTTTGCTTCAATACTTGTAGATGATAGATCACATTTTTGTATATGATAGGTGCCTACATGCATAGTTTTCAAAATAAATTTATATTTTATTGCAAAATGCAATATTTCAAAAATAGTTTCGAAAAATATGAGTGATATCGATTGTATCTTCTATTTCACATGTCAAGTCCTTGGACTTGCATTCAATGAATGACAAACAACACAGACAGAGACTCCTAGTATCTCTTCAGCGGACCAAGTGAACAAATTGGAGTGCTCTTAGAGTATGGTGATGAGCTCATCTTTTAGGCCTATGTCAAAGATTATGCTTATTCGAGGCATCCCTTTCTATGGCAAGGATTTCCTCGAACGCCTCATTGGACTTCTAGCTCCAAGGCATCTTGATGCACACTACTTATACCACGCAGATAGTAGGTGTGCATTTTGTCAAGATTGTCTGGATGGTGATCGCTTCTGCCTCTGTTAACCTCAATTTTGGTGAAGTCTTTCTTTCCTCTTAGTACTTAGGATCTAGCTATAAGACTTTCTTTTTTACTATCCTAGAAGACTAAAGATGGAACCCACCTACATAGAAATTCAAACCACCTCCTTGATCTTCTTGAAACCCACACTGATGGTCATGAACCTCAGCGCTTGGAAGGTTGAGGCCAACATGTGAGGATTCAAGAATGAGTCTCCATAGGACTGTTAAACTTAGAGCAACCCTGGGTGGCTTGAGTTTAGTCTCTCACACACTCGAGCACATCTTAATTCCACACTTGTCCTAAAATCCTAAAATTACACCCATTGAACCTATTTCCCTTTGCCCTTTTGGGAACTCATGTGGGTAATCATCAACACATGGAGGATCCAATCCTTTGGTCTACAAGCTCTTAGCAATTTGGCTAGGGTAGCTAGGGCCAACACATGGAGGATCCAAAATGGGCTTCCCCTTGGTTCCATGGCTCAAATAAGGTAATCATCATGATTGGCATATCCAATGACCTTCAATTCTGCCTAAACACCCAATTTTGACTTTCTAGCTCCTAGCTTCTCCAAAATTATCAAAATGCCACTGAAACCGTAAATTTTCAAAAGTGAACCAGATTCCCACATTCTTTTCAGAAATTATATTAAACTACTCCAAGTCGATCAAATTGACCAAACTAGGTGGAGTAACTATTTTGGTAGTTAATTAAATTAAAAAAATCATAAAAATTGATTCATAGTGAAGGCCTCTGTAAAAGTTTAAAACTCATTTGAAACATGATTGATATCAAAGTGTATTTTTCAAGATAAATGGGATTTTTGCACTAAAACAAGTATAATAAATAAAATATAATTAAGAAAATTATGAAAAGTGTTTTGGAGTATTCATTGTGATCAGTGACACTCAAGAAAAATAAAATTGAAGTTAAAATAAATAGTTCATTTTTTAGCTAAATTTTAATTTAAAAATAATTCAAAATCACAAAAATAAAAAATACACAAAAATGTCCCAAATTGTTTCCTGATCACTTGGGACCAATTAAAATATTTTCCTAATTTTCTTAATGAAATTATAAATTTTTAAATGACTAAAACATATTTTGCCTAATTTTTCACTAAAATAATTATAAAAAATAAAATAAATATTTGAAAAATATAAAACAAGTTTCTTTGAGTTCCTTGAAATCAGAGGAATCAATGTAAAATATAAAATTAATTTTTTAAAATAAAATTTATTTTTTATTTAATTAACTACCAAAATAAACAAATAATTATAAAAATTAAAATATAATTCAAAAAATTATGAAATTTAACCCAGATAGTCCTCTGACCTAGGTGAACCTCCAATAATTTTCCTAAGGGCAGTAGTTTTACTTTGATTGATTAAATAAATTAACTTTGGAAATTTCAATTTTTTGACTACAATAATTATAGAAATTAAAATAAAGATCAGAAAGTATGATTTCTTCTTTGTTATCTCAATTAACCAATGAGAGATAGGTTAGCAAATTTTCAAACCTATAAAGTTTAATTTAAAATATTTGTGAAGAAAGGAGCCTTATGGGCAAAATTGTAATTTTCACTTTTTCACCAAATTAAAATTTAGGATGGGCTAATATTTTGATGCTAAGCAACATTCTAAAGTGATTGAAACATGAGGGTAAGAGGTAAAAACCCACTCACTTTCACCTTTCAGAAAAGAAGGGTATAATTGTAATTATCCAAATTATTAAACATTGGAAGAAGAAAATAATTTGAATGATTTAAATGTTTGGGACTTAGGTTAGGAAGTCTATAACTTACTAATCTAGAGTCCCAAAACAATGGTTGAGTTATAGATTAATCTTTTAACTAAATGTTCTTAATATAACATTTTCTAAAATTACACGTGCACCCCTAATGACTTAAAAGCTTTGTAGTGAGCTGAATTTAATCTAAAGATACTTGAGGATTAGTTGGAAGATAAACCATAATTAATTTTCTTCAAACATTACAAGCCCAAACTTGCTTATCCCCTCTCTCACGAGTTAATTAAGTTATAGGACTGATGAACTTCAACGTGATCTATTCAACAAAGTAATAAGTTCAAATGAACTCGAAATGGTTTAAAAATTCATAAAGGTTGTTTACGGTTATGCCCCGAACACTTTTATAATCTTTTAGATATTTTGAAGAACAACTGAACTTATTATGCTTTGTTCAAGAAAATCATCATTGAAACTTCTAAGAACCCACTAAATTATGAACTGTGGTATCTTTTGAATTTAAATCATTAAGGTTTCATTACTACTTGGCAGCTGTTTCTTTTTACTTCACACTTTAAAAATATATGTGTGATTATGGATGATAATATTTCAGCGGAGGCAGCGAAAAGATGACAAGTACGCATTTAGAATTTATTTATTGTCATTTTATTACTGTCGTTTACCATTGCCTTCTAAGATATTATGCATGCTTGGTTGAAATAATTTTCAAAAGTCAAAACAAACAACTTTCAAAATTAAGATAAACATTTTTTTCAAAATTAAAATCAAACTTAAACATTTTGCAAAACAGCAAACAAACATATTACGTTTCTTTTGAATTTACAGAAGCCCCTCGGATAAGGTAATCTACGTTTGCTAACGAGATCTCCCCAGTTTAAATGAATTTAACAACCTGTTTAAACTAAATAAATTCAAAAACAAATAGTGATGTCGGAATGAGAGAACCGTGGGATCCTAACCGATGCCGCTCTAATCAATTTTAACCCCCCCCAACACTTGAACAATAACGAGACTTGTCACATAAACTGTAAAACCTTAAACCTGAAGACCCGGAGTTGTCACTTCAACGAAGAGCTTGGAGTTAATTCTGTGGACAACATGACAGAATGTATACAAGAACAACTTTGAAAGAGTCGACGGGTCTACAACAGCAAACATTTCCTTAGAATTAAACAAGTCATATAACTTCGAGGTAGTTTGTCTAATATGACATAATCCTCAGTTTATCTTTGGATCTTTGCACAACCATATTGTGCATTTTAAGCTCTAACTAGCTTTAGGCTCCCAGGTTGTCGTTCGTTACGACATAAATCATTGTATCTTCTAGGCTATTTGTATGACCGTGTAATGAAAGTGTAAGCCCTAAATAAAAAAACTGGCAAGATGAAACATCAAATAATATTTTCTTAAAATTGAAGTTAAACAGTAGGATAGTTTGAGAAATTATCGAGATTTCCCCTCGAATCAATGACATCTCCTATCTTTCATTTCTTTGGATTCCTAAAAATAATTCCCATTTGATTCATTCCCTTTTGAACTTCTAATGATCAGTCTTAAAAGCCTTAAACTTTGAAATTCTTGAAAACAAAACCATTGATCTGAATCGAGTGTATTCTTAAATGATTTCGGTCACTTAAGATGTAATTAACTATAGGGGTTTGCCTCTATAGGGAACTTTGGAACTCAATTTAATATAAACCCTATCTAATTTTTTATATTAGATAGGGGAACTTGTCGGTCAACATAAAAGGTTTCGCAGACTAAAATGGATGTCATAAATGTCTTAGTTTATTTAATCGAGTCTTACAACCAAGTAAAGCGTCTATTCCTCGGGATAGATGCATCACTTGTGATGTTATACTCACTTATTTAAATTATTGTATATATGGGACCGGTTCGGCCTCGTGTTTTCAAAATTAAAACATTATTTTTAAAATTAAAAATACTACTTTTCTAAAATCATATATATATATATATATATTAAATTAAATTTAAATTATTTGCAAACNGAAAAATATGAGGTTTGTCTTAGTTCATTGTGGTCTTAGGAGCATAAGACAAAAAAACCTAAGTTTAAATGTTTTTAAAAGTATAATTTCCTAACTTAAGTCATTAAACCTTTAGAAAATTAAATAAGTAAAATATAATTTAAAAAAATCATAAAAATTGATTCATAGTGAACATAACGAACGTATTAAGCCTCTGTAAAAGTTTGAAACTCATTTGAAACATGATTGATATCAAAGTGTATTTTTCAAGATAAACGGAATTTTTGCACTAAAATAAGTATAATAAATAAAATTAAGAAAATTATGAAAAGTGGTTTGAAGTATTCCTTGTGATCAGGGACACTCAAGAAAAATAAAATTGATGTTAAAATAAATAGTTCATTTTTTAGCTAAATTTTAATTTAAAAACAATTCAAAATCGCAAAAATAAAAAATACACCAAAATGTCGCAAATTGTTTCCTGATCACTTGGGACCAATTAGAATATTTTCCTAATTTTCTTAATGAAATTATGAATTTTTAAATGACTAAAACATATTTTCCCTAATTTTTCACTAAAATAATTATAAAAAATAAAATAATTATTTGAAAAATATAAAATAAGTTTCTTTGAGTTCCTTGAAATCAGAGGGTTCAATGAAAAATATAAAATTAATTTTTTTAAAATAAAATTTATTTTTTTATTAATTAACTACCAAAATAAACAAATAATTATAAAAATTAAAATATAATTAAAAAAATTATGAAATTTAACCCAGGTTGTCCTCTGACCTAGGTGAACCTCCAATAATTTTCCTAAGGATAGTAGTTTTACCTTGATTGATTAAATAAATTAACTTTGGAAATTCCAATTTTTTGACTAAAATAATTATAGAAATTAAAATAAAGATCAGAAAGTATGATTTCTTCTTTGTTATCTCAATTAACCAATGAGAGATAGGTCAGCAAATTTCCAAACCTATAAAAATTAACTTAAGAGAATTGTGAAGATAGGAGCCTTATGGGCAAAATTATAATTTTCACCTTTTCACCAAATTAAAATTTAGGATGGGCTAAGAACTTAAANCCCATTGAAGCTACCTCACTTTGAGCACTCTAACCCACTCCTAAACCAACCTGAATCATCCCTTGATCGAACTCTTGCCTAGGCTCAACCTCAACTAAAATTGGCGCTTGGAGGAGCTTCGTGAGGTCACAATGAACGTCTACAACCAACTAAATCGAGGTCTCACCTCTTGGGCAAAGGTATAGCTCACTAACCCTAAAATCGTGCTCAGTTTCACCAATTGTGAAGATGAGTTTAATTTCATATGCCTTTAAGAGTATTGATATGTTCGTCTCGATTAAATGAAGCTATAGGATCAAAGCCCATGCAATTTGGTCGAGTATCGAGCGAGATCTTAAGTTTAGATAATGTGCGGTTCTCGACTTAGGTTAAATGAGGACGATGAATAGATGTCACTCATTCGCGCATGTACCGAATCAACGGACCATATGGCGTCGGACGAGGAGATAGAACATAAAGCACGGGCTGACATGGTGCTGACTCAAAAGGCGGCGTCAAATGGGAACGCGTCGTGTGGAGCTTCAACGTGTCCTATGTTGTGTTGGCATTGAGTCGGATAAGTAGGAAAATAGTTATTTAAATGATTTAAATAATTCAAAAACTTCAAAAATTCATAACTTCATATAGAAAATTCATAAAATAAAATAAAAATACCCTTGCACTTAGTAAACAGAGGAGAATCATTTGGACCAAAAATAAAAATAATTTGCCTTATATTTATTTTTAAATTAATTAAATACTATAAATTTTCATTACATCTTAAATAATTAATTATTAATTAGCTTATTATGAAATTTGCAGGGTTTGTTCTCTCTGTGATTAGGAGTATTCTCTGATTTTTCCAAATTCAGAAAACAACCCTAACATGGTAAACCCTAATTTTTATATAAATTAAAAAAAAAATATGAGGCTTGTCTTAGTTCATTGTGGTCTTAAGAGCATAAGAAAAAAAAAACCTAAGTTTAAATGTTTTTAAAAGTATAATTTCCTAACTTAAGGTCATTAAACCTATAGCAAATTAAATAAGTAAAATATAATTTAAAAAAATCATAAAAATTGATTCATAGTGAAGATAACGAACGTATTAAGCCTCTGTAAAAGTTTGAAACTCATTTGAAACATGATTGATATCAAAGTGTATTTTTCAAGATAAACGGAATTTTGCACTAAAATAAGTATAATAAATAAAATAAAATTAAGAAAATTATGAAAAGTGGTTTGAAGTATTCCTTGTGATCAGGGACACTCAAGAAAAATAAAATTGATGTTAAAATAAATAGTTCATTTTTTTAGCTCAATTTTAATTTAAAAATAATTCAAAATCGCAAAAATAAAAAATACACCAAAATGTCGCAAATTGTTTCGTGATCACTTGGGACCAATTAGAATATTTTTCTAATTTTCTTAATGAAATTATGAATTTTTAACTGACTAAAACATATTTTCCCTAATTTTTCACTAAAATAACTATAAAAAATAAAATAACTATCTGAAAAATATAAAATAAGTTTCTTTGAGTTCCTTGAAATCAGAGGGATCAATGAAAAATATAAAATTAATTTTTTTTAAAATAAAATTTATTTTTTATTTAATTAACTACCAAAATAAACAAATAATTATAAAAATTAAAATATAATTAAAAAATTTATGAAATTTAACCCAGGTAGTCCTCTGACCTAAGTGAACCTCCAATAATTTTCCTAAGGACAGTAGTTTTACCTTGATTGATTAAATAAATTAACTTTGGAAATTCCAATTTTTTGACTAAAATAATTATAAAAATTAAAATAAATATCAGAAAGTATGATTTCTTCTTTGTATCTCAATTAACCAATGAGAGATAGGTCAGCAAATTTCCAAACCTATAAAAATTAACTTAAAAGAATTGTGAAGATAAGAGCCTTATGGGCAAAATTATAATTTTCACCTTTTCACCAAATTAAAATTTAGGATGGGCTAAGAACTTAAAAGGGTAATATTTTGATGCTAAGCAACATTCTAAAGTGATTGAAACATGAGGGTAAGAGGTAGAAACCCACTCACCTTCGCCTTTCAGAAAAGAAGGGTATAACTTTCATTATCCAAATTATTAAACATTGGAAGAAGAAATTAATCTGAATGATTTAAATGTTTGGGACTTAGGTTAGGAAGTCTATAACTTACTAATCTAGAGTCCCAAAACAATGGTTGAGTTATAGATTAATCTTTTAACTAAATGTTCTTAATATAACATTTTCTAAAATTACACATTCACCCCTAATGACTTAAGAGCTTTGTAGTGAGTTAAATTTAATTTGAAGATACTTGAGGGTTAGTTGGAAGATAAACCATAATTAATTTTCTTCAAACATTACAAGCCCAAACTTGTTTATCCCCTCTCTCACGAGTTAATTCAGGTATAGGATTGAGCACGACTTAAACATAATGAACTTTGGGGTTATCTATTCAACAAAGTAATAAGTTCAAATGAGCTCGAAATGGTTTAAATGATTCATAAAAGTTGTTTACGGTTATGCCCCGAACACTTTTATAATCTTTTGGATATTTTGAAGAACAACTGAACTTATTATGCTTTGTTCAAGAAAATCATCCTTGAAACTTCTAAGAACCCACTAAGTTATGAACTGTGGTATATTTTGAATTTAAATCATTAAGATTTCATTACTACTTGGCAGCTGTTTCTTTTTACTTCACACTTTAAAAATATATGCGTGATTATGAATGATAACATTTCAGCGGAGGCAGCGAAAAGATAACAAGTACGCATTTAGAATTTATTTATTGTCATTTATTGTCATTTTATTACTGTCGTTTACCATTGCCTTCTAATATATTATGCATGCTTGGTTGAAATAATTTTCAAAAGTCAAAACAAACAACTTTCAAAATTAAGATAAACATTTTTCAAAATTAAAGTCAAACTTAAACATTTTTCAAAACAGCAAACAAACATATTACGTTTCTTTTGAATTTACAGGAGCCCCTCGGATGAGGTAACCTACGGTTGCTAACGATATCTCCCCAGTTTAAATGAGTTTAACAACTTGTTTAAACTAAACAAATTCAAAAACAAATAGTGATACCGGAATGAGGGAACCGTGGGATCCTAACCGATGCCGCTCTAATCAATTTTAACCCCCCCACAACACTTGAACAATAACAAAACTTGTCACATAAACTGTAAAACCTTAAACCTGAAGACCCGGAGTTGTAACTTCGACGAAAAGTTTGGAGTTAATTCTGTGGGCAACATGACAGAATGTATACAAGAACAACTTTGAAAGAGTCGACGGGTCTACAACAGCAAACATTTTCTTAGAATTAAACAATAAGTCATAAGACTTCGAGATAGTTTGTCTAATACGACATAAATCCTCAGCTTATCTTTGGGTCTTTGCACAACCATGTTGTGCAATTTAAGCCCTAACTAGCTTTAGGCTCCGAGGTTGTCGTTCGTTACGACATAAATCATTGTATCTTCTAGGTTATTTGTATGACCGTGTCATGAAAGTGTAAGCCCTAAATAAAAAAACTGGCAGGATGAAACATCAAATAATATTTTCTTAAAATTGAAGTCAAACAGTAGGATAGCTTGAGAAATTACCGAGATTTCCCCTCGGATCAATGACATCTTCTATCTTTCATTTCTTTGGATTCCTAAAAATAATTCTTATTTGATTCATTCCGTTTTGAACTTCCAATGATCAATCTTAAAAGCCTTAAATTTTGAAATTCTTGAAAGCAAAACCATTGATCAGAATCGAGAGTATTCTTAAATGACTTCGGTCACTTAAGATGTAATTAACTATAGAGATTTGTCTCTATAGGAAACTTTGGAACTCAGTTTAATATAAATTCTATCTAATTTTTCATATTAGATAGGGGAACTAGTCGGTCAACATAAAAGGTTTCGCAGACTAAAATGGATGTCATAAATGTCTTAGTTTATTTAATCGAGTCTTATAATCAAGTAAAACGTCTATTCCTCATGATAGATGCATCACTTGTGGTGTTATGCTCACTTATTTAAATTATTGTATATATGGGACCAGTTTGGCCTCGTGTTTTCAAAATTAAAACATTATTTTTAAAAATTGAAAATACTACTTTTCCAAAATCATATATATAAAATTGGCGC
>JXCR01148827.1:110058-135052 GCA_002079205.1 Phalaenopsis hybrid cultivar
ATCTCAAAGCATTCGGAAGCTTTAGAGATTTCTCTATATAAAGCATTCTTCGATGGGCAAGGTTGCAGAGTGTCAAGGTATCTTTGCCTACTATTATCTGATGGGATTCAACCTGCATTGTCAAGATAATAAGAGTCATCTACTTCCACCAAGGCTGGTGAAGGGGTGGTTCTTCTGGTAATGTGAAGGGGTGGTTCTTCTGGTATTGTTGCCCAGTCTCCATCTTTTGCATGAAGGTGCTGCCAACTGAAGCGCATAATAATGTTTCTTGAGCTAGAGTTTCTTTGACTATCCCTATCATATGCTTCTCGAGTTCGTTGATCTATTATATGCTTCTCAAGCTCGTTGATCTATTATATGCTAAACTCTTTGTTACAGTTGATACATCATGTAGATAAAAAATTTCAAGAAAATAATATAATTTAGTTTATAATTTAAAAAGTAATTATAAGATTTGAAACAAAATTTAAAAAAGACATCANCATAAGGCAGTGAACTGCTTGTTGCCATCTCCCCAACTGATGGGAAAGACTATGACTCCCAGTGTCTCCTCATCTGAGAAGCCATAGTGGTCCAGTATTAATCAATGGACGTGTGGTATCTAAATTCATTTTATCAAAAATAGATTGAAACAAAATATTGATATAACTTCATGTGCCAATAAGAATATTGTCAATTTGAAAATTGGCAATTGAGGCAATGACTATGATGGTGTCCTTGGAGGGGTTTCCTTTAGAAAGCAAATCTTCTTCAGCTAAGATGATGAAGAGTTAATGTGTGAATCGCCGCTAGGATGATGCTGTCAAACTAGTCTAACAAGAAAATGTGATCCCATCTCCACCAAAAATTATTGGAATGACACCCATGATATGAATTGCTTGGGCATGAGCGAGCTTGTTCCAATTTTCCTCTACTAGAGTTTTCCTTGTCTCAAACTAATTGCTCCAGGCTCCATAAATCACTTTAGCTTTTCAGCTTTCATCAGTTCTTCGATTATGTTTCTAATGTGGCAACATTCCTCTATATCATGCCCGTGATACATGTGGTAGGCACGCTACCTTCTCGGATCTCAAATGTATCACTCTGCCTCCATCAACGTGGGTTTTTAAAAATACTCCTTATTTTATTATGGATTACACGACTTCTACCATCAAAACTCATAGCGACATCCGTTGGGATATTTCATTGGTTGGTGGCGGAGATCTTCTATCCAAGTGGAGGTCCTTTTGCCTTTCCACATATTGGGTTCGTCTTTCCAGAGGAAAAAATTTTCTCTGGCATGTGGCTCCTCCTTTAGAAGCAACAAGGACAATGCTCTTCAAATATGAACCTGGTTGTCGGCTGCGGGTGACAGCTCTTCCATTCGACTCTCTGGAAGTTCCTCTTTAAAGGAGCCTTTCTAAGGCTTGACTCGCAAGGGGGTCGATGATGAGTTGTACTCCGCCAATATGTAGTTAGTAAGTTCCAACAGCCTAGCTAACATCCTTGGTCGTTGTAGGCCCAGCGTGTAGCAGAATGATCGTTCTCTCAGTCCCTAAGCTGGGGCAATGTGGGCTACTGTGAGTTCTACATCACATACTTCTAGCGTCTCCTTCTAGAAGCAGGTCATGAAAGCACACAGGATTTCCCCATGTTTATGGAGAAGTTGCAGCAACGCCTGCGAGGTTTCTACGCATTGGCGAGATGTGTTATAAACTTATGTTTGAATTCTACAAAAGAAATGATTACTCCTAATGACAAACTGTTAAACCATCGAAGGGCAGACTCCTTCAAAGTCATGAAAAGGAGCTAGCATTTCAAAGCATCATTCACTCTCAATAGATACACGGCATAGTCGAATGATGCAACATGATCAAAGGGATATGATAACCCCCGATGGGATTCCAGGGTTAGGATCTCGAAGCATTCAGAAGCTTTAGAGATTTCTCTATATAAAGCATTCTTCGATGGGCAAGGTTGCGGAGTGTCAGAGTATCTTTGCCTACTATTATCCGATGAAGTTCAACCTGCATTGTCAAGAAAATACGAGTCATCTACTTCCACCAAGGCTGGTGAAGGGGTGGTTCTTCTGGTATTGTTGCCCAGTCTCCATCTTTTGCATGAAGGTGCTACCAACTGAAGCGCGTAATAATGTTTCTTGAGCTAGAGTTTCTTTGACTATCCCTATCATATGCTTCTAGCTCGTTGATTTATTATATGCTTCTCAAGCTCGTTGATCTATTATATGCTAAACTCTTTGTTACAGTCGATCTGATACATCATGTAGATAAAAAATTTCAAAAAAATAATATAATTTAGTTTATAATTTAAAAAGTAATTATAAGATTTGAAACAAAATTTAAAAAAGACATCAGACGAAAACTGAGAAATCCCAAGGCACAACCACATAAGTAAAGCGAGAAGCATCAAACCACCGCCACAGAAAAAAACTGAGAAGCCCCAAGGCACAACAACATAAGTAAAACGATAAGCACTAAATCACCACCACAAAAGAAAAGTGAGTAACCCAAAAACACAACCAATGTGGTAAAACAACAAACATCAAGCACCACCATAGAGGAAATCGAGAAGCCCGAANAACTGAGAAATCCCAAGGCACAACCACATAAGTAAAGCGAGAAGCATCAAACCACCGCCACAGAAAAAAACTGAGAAGCCCCAAGGCACAACAACATAAGTAAAACGATAAGCACTAAATCACCACCACAAAAGAAAAGTGAGTAGCCCAAAAACACAACCAATGTGGTAAAACAACAAACATCAAGCACCACCATAGAGGAAATCGAGAAGCCCGAAGGCACAATTGATGTAGTAAAACGAGAAGCACCAAACCACGACCACAGAAGGAAACCGAAAGCCAAAGAGGCAAAACAGAAAAGCTCTAAGGCACAATCACATAAGTAAAATGAGAAGCACCAAACCACCATCAAAGAGAAAATTTGAGAAACCCCAAGGCACAACCACTTAAGAAAAAATAGAAGCACCAAACCGCCACCACAGAGAAAGATGAGAAAGGAGGTAAGGCTTTCGTTAGAAATGTATACAAAGAGTGGCAGCAACAAATACAGGAGAGAAGCGAAGAGGGCCACTAAGGTGCACTAATAGCAAATGCCGTAGCGAAGCCGAAAGTATGGAGATGTGAGGGGTAATATCCCTAATAAAATGAGTCATTTTCAAAATTGTTGTGGGGCACCAAGGTATATTCTAATCTAGACCACGGCTAGATACGNCGTAGCGAAGCCGAAAGTATGGAGATGTGAGAGGGTAATATCGCTGATAAAATGAGTCATTTTCAAAATTGTTGTGGGGCACCAAGGTATATTCTAATCTAGAGCACGGCTAGATACGTGGAACCGAGCATTCCGCTACCGTTCACTGCTTCTCTATTTTTAAAACGGGAATTTATTATAACAGCTTTTCAAAAAGAAAGAAAAACAGTAAAAAAGTGCTCCCAAATGCACCCTTAATCACAATTACAAAGCACAAAGAGTAAGTGAATCATTTAGTNCCGTTCGCTGCTTCTCTATTTTTAAAACGGGAATTTATTATAACAGCAAAAGCAGTAAAAAAGTGCTCCCAAATGCACCCTTAATCACAATTACAAAGCACAAAGAGTAAGTGAATCATTTAGTAATTCCATAATGTTAACAAATAATTTAGCAATTTAAAAGACATTTTGCTTTTTCAATTGACAGGAGAATAACATAGTTTTTTAACTGAAGCACGCTAAACAGCCATATGTTNGCTTTAGCAATTTAAAAAACATTTTGCTTTTTCAATTGACAGGAGAATAACATAGTTTTTTAACTGAAGCACGCTAAACAGCCATATGTTNAAATGTGATAAAACAACAAACATTAAAGCACCATCATAGAGGAAATCGAGAAGCCCGAAGGCACAACCGATGTAGTAAAATGAGAAACACCAAACCACGACCACAGAAGGAAACCGAAAGCCACAGAGGCAAAACAGAAAAGCTCTAAGGCACAATCACATAAGTAAAATGAGAAGCACCAAACCACCATCAAAAAGAAAAATTGAGAAACCCCAAGGCACAACCACTTAAGTAAAAATAAAAGCACCAAACCGCCACCACAGAGAAAGATGAGAAAGGAGGCAAGGCTTTCGTTAGAAATGTATACAAAGAGTGGCAGCAACAAATACAGGAGAGAAGCAAAGAGGGCCACTAAGGTGCACTAATAGCAAATGCCCGAAGCGAAGCCGAAAGTATGGAGATGAGAGGGGTAATATCGTTGATAAAATGAGTCATTTTCAAAATTGTTGTGGGGCACCAAGGTATATTCTAATCTAGACCACGGCTAGATACGTGGAACCGAGCATTCCGCTAACGTTCGCTGCTTCTCTATTTTTAAAACTGGAGTTTATTATAACAGCTTTTCAAAAAGAAAAGCAGTAAAAAAGTGCTCCCAAATGCACCCTTAATCACAATTACAAAGCACAAAAAGTAAGTGAATCATTTAGTAATTCCATAATGTTAACAAATAATGCTTTAGCAATTTAAAAGACATTTTACTTTTTCTATTGACAGGAGAATAACATAGTTTTTTAACTGAAGCACGCTAAACAGCCATATGTTGATTAAGAGATTAAAAGCAGAGAGATACAGGAATATAAATTGCAACCTAATTATTGAAGAAATATAAGAGAAATGTCATTATAAAAGATAATTTGAACAACTAAATAAAAGATATCAATCTTCTCACTAAATCTTCTTGATGACACAAAGTTTGATTCCACAAAGAGTGTGTATAAAAGTTATAGTGACATCTATGGTATAATTTAACTAGCTAGTTAAGAAGTAGAGAAAAAAGGAACTAAACATATACTTAGTTCATGCATGGAATAAGTCTACTAAAGCAATTAAAGTAAAAAATTCTTGTACCTGGGAGGTTGTGTGGCATTTGTACTCCAAAAAAACAGCTGGCCATGTCAGCAACTGACACATTGCCAACTTGGGTTGCTAGGACGACAAAAACTGCATCACGACACATACTCAATGCAACATTATTGTCTAAGCCCATAAGACCACGAAGATATAAAATGCCCGAGTTTAAACATCTCCTGCAATTATCCTCTAATGTGAGTGGCATCTCACAATTATTAAGAACATCACTAAAGTTAGGGGACTGCATCATCTCCAACACAGTTCCCCTTCCACTGCACTGATAAGAAACTTGAATCTTCGGGCCCAGGCCACAAAATACTAGAGCACTGTCTGGAACTCCATGCAAACCAAACGTTTCAGAAACAGAACTAAGGCAAATCTCAGAGAATGCTGATGGAACCCCTAGCTTGCCCGTTTCATTTGCATAATGTGCAATAGAAACTGTAACAAGGGCATTGATGTAGCGGCAGCAATGTCCCCTCTCATTTGGATCCGAACAAGCAGAAATTGCCAAGGAAAAATTTGCCCAGCTAAAATCCAGAGGACAAACTGCTCAGGCAAATTATCATCAATAAGTCAATGATAGTTATTCTATAAACAAGAAATGAAACCAGATGAACACATATAGAAAAAAAGAAATCCTATCTAGTGACCAAAGAATTCATTTTTCCGCGATATAGAAACAGTTATATAACTTAGTATATAACATATGGTAGAACTTTTTTATTTCTTTTTATCTTTTTTTTTTCATTTTTTTTTCATTTTTTAAATTAGAAATTTTGAGTTGTAGAGGCAGATAATATAAGGCCAAAACAGGGATCTAGAAAGTAAGGTGGACAGAGAAATACCATAAAATGCTGACATTAAAGAGTCTGCAGCAGTCAAGAGAAAGGGTGAGAGATGCATTTTATTTTAGCCATAATGATACTAATTGGATCACTTCAATCGTCGCACTTCACCTTTCACAATAGCATTATCATTCGCAATTATGAGTTTATGAAGAATATATCAATTTGTCCACTTCAGAAAAACAAGTATAGCCCCATCTTTATCAGAGTGGAAAAATAACTCAGACAAGAAAGAAAAGCAAGAAACACGAGGATATTCAAGAAGGAATGGTAGCAAGTTAATATAGAGGCAAACTCTGTTTGAGTAAAGCTCATTACGTCATCCATATTTCTGCTTGATTTCAATCTTCCCTCGTCAGAGTATCTTTTTGCAGTCATGTTTTATAATCTTAGTCATTTCTTTTTAGGGAGAAGCGGTAATACATAAAGGAAAACTCATTATTGAGATTTCTTGTTGTAAATACCCAATCTTAACTCTCTAGACAAAAGGAACTATCGTTATTATCTATATTTTTAAACCAAGCTGTTCTTACAACCTTTAGGCTAAAAGCCTGATTGTGTTCTAAGAGTAATGACAACTAAAACCATTGATGTAGTACAAACTTATGATCATAACCATTAGAGCATTGAATCAAAATTCCACATCAACGTCATCATTATTGCTCAAAAGTTTTGAAGAAAGGGAGATGATCAAGACATTGTTGACATTTACCAACACGTGCTCAAATCAAGTGTCACTCTACTTTCCATACATTCATGGCCAACCTCTCTTCCCTCCAAAATAAGTGATGGAAAAAGTTAAAATCAACATTTAAATAGCAGTGGTCGAACGTTCCAAACAAGCAATCAGTTGAAAGATGAACCATTTTCTCTTATGACATAACCAAAATTATCAATGAAAAAAATGTTTTCTTTATTTCGTTCTTTTTTTCCTATATATAACCACCTGACATACACTTTTTTATTATTGCAAAATGAAATATTGAACTTTGCCTGTGCCAAATCCCTTAGTGAAGCTTGGCGGCTAATTCAAACCCTAACCGTTAGAACATATCCCAACCTCACTTCCAAAGCATAACCCAACATCTCTAACCTTTCTCAAGCCTCCGTCATTATACAACCCCAACAAGTAATTCCCACTCAACCTCCACCTCTGGACCGCCTTCAACACCACCACAAAATCTAACTCTATCCTTCATTTGAGCTCTCCAAAGTCCCCACCATACAATCATAAGTCATCACCAAGCATTGAAAGAATTTTATTCATAGAGATCATATCACCAACCTATATGAGCCTTGGTTATTGAAAAATACATAATCAGTTTGCATCTAGCGTTGAAGAGGAAAATTGGCTCACCAATGAACTTGACATCCTCTAGGCCATACATTATCTAGATTATATAGCAACAGCTAGCAAGCTAAGGAGCATGTCAATTGTATTCTTCCTGAAGGCTATAAAGCAATACTTTTGTTCCGCTGACTCTGAGTTTCATAAGTAAAAATAGCTCACAAAACAATAAATTGATCAGTGACTAAGTTTTTATATAGATCCACCATTGTCATACAATCACAATCCTAAAGAGCAAAAAATTTTTAGAAGGTGGATACAACCTCAATTTTTATGAGGTCGGCACATCCTTTTCTTCAGTCTATCTTTAGATCCAAGTATCAAATACTAGGAATTCCTTACAAAAGACTTCCTCAGAGAACTAGTTAATGGTTGAATATAAACTTGGAACCCAAACTCATATCTCTCACTCGTTAGTTTAATATGAACTCACTTTGTTCCTTAACTCTATTAATTAAAGTTAAGCTGACATTGGTTAGGTCATTAAGAACCAGGAGTTAAACACCCTAAAAGAAAACAATGTATTATTAGGTTATCCTTGAAACCCTTGACCTTTGGAATCTAATTCAAACCATTAATATCTTTCCTAAGAGCTCTTGGACCCACTTTGACTCACCCAGGTTAAATTGCCCACATGACCAAGTAAAGCCATAGTGACCTTCTGAAACCCAACAAATAAATCAAACACCCTTGCTAAAAGATTTGGTTAAGAGTAAACTTACATGGCTTCCAAGTCATTCAAATACTTGAGTCGACCCGGGTTAGCCTGTTCAACGAGCCTTTGTAGATCAATTTACACCCCATAAAATCTTCCAAAATCAAAATCAAATCAATCTAAATTTAATCTAAAATTAAAACTAAATTTGAACTTGAATTTAAAATAAATATAAACATTGAATTAAAAGTAAACATTAATTAAAATAAACTTAAAGCTAAAATGTAAACTAAAATTTAAATAAACCAAACCAAATTTTTAAATAAACTAATAAAAAACTAAATCTAAATTCAAAATATAAACTAAATTAAATCCTACACTGAAACATATAAAATTTAACTTAAACTCTAACAAAAAACAAAAATTTATACTAAACCTGAAATAAACTAAGCAATAAGTTAATTTAAATTTAAAATTAAGCTAAATTAAATACAACTTAAACTTAACATAAATTTAAAAATGAAGTTTGAACAAAACCTAATCATATTCATCTATCATAGGACATTACAGCAACAAAAATAACAAACTTTTATCCCACTAAATGGAGTCGGCTACATAAATTCTTTTTCTCCATTGTGTCCTATTGAATGTCATATTTTCATTTAATTCTAATAAATTAAGATCATCTTTTATATATTATGCGCAAACTTTTTTAGGTCCGCCTCTTCCTATCTTAACATAAGTTGAATCACAACATCTACTCTCCTAACCGGATAAAATATGGTCGATGTCATATAAAATAAATATATAGAAGAAATATTACAGATTAAAAAAAAAAATTTAAAAATCGTGAGTCTGATCCCTAATTCTCATTCGGCTACAAATATGGGTATAAGTGAACCAAGTCAGCTTGGATCTAGGTTGATAAGGGCCACATGGACTAAACTCAATGAGCTAAAAAGCGAAGCTCCAGCCAACCCCGACTCGACTCACTACCACATGAGCCAGCTTGTTTAAAATTATTAATATAAAATATACTCAAATTATTTTAAAAATCAACACTTCATTTTTAAACTATTAAAAATGTTAAAAAAATATTTTTTATATTTTATGTCAAGTGATTTCTTTTTATTTATCTAAGTGCTCAATCAATTTATCATTTTATTATAACACTAGCTTGAATTAATATTGTTTCCTTTCTTTTATAATAAACAAGCAGATTGTAAGAAATCTCGAACTCATAAAATTACGCTTGAGCTCGACCTCAAACTCAATTAATTAATCAAGATCCAGCTCAAACTTAAGCCAAAAATTTCTCGAGCTCGACTTAACTAGTTTACACCCCTAGATACAACCAGCAACCAAAATCTCCCTTCCACGAATTAGCTAAAGTGTGATGTGCCGAAAGGAGCTCTTCATTTTTTGTTCGCGTTCCCTCCTTCATTCCCATTCACACAAGAACGAAAGTCCCATCTCAATCCAATCGTATGTGTCCCATCTTATTCCAATCATACGTGAAAACCCACTATATTGATTCACAAAGCCTCCCTAAGAATCAAATGCAACCCTCTCACTATGATCCCTCTTGTGCTAATAGGTCGCAACCTATCTTCTGCACCAGTCTGCTTTTTGAAATCCATAGCCCTCTCCTGTTCGTACGACAAGCCCTTTCTCCTCATGTCTACTAGGAGGTACGCGCAACGAATGAAACCTTCATCTCTCTCTTTTCTCTTATTGTCACAAGCAGCGGAGTGGCCACTGAATGGCTATAAGCCACGTAAATCCATTATAAATTTTGTTTAAATCCTTCTAAAATCTTGCCACCAAAGAAACCCTAAATCCAATATAAATCCCCTGAAAACTAATGAAATCCTATTTGAATCCTTCTACCAAATAGCACCAAATTTTGGGCCTAAGCCCAACTCGTCGAACAGCACCCGCTCCACTTCTACACCAGAAAAAAGCCCTCTCGAGCTCCTTCTAGTTGCACAACCACACACCAAATCAGTCAGCTCTTTTTCAAAGATATGCATTCAGCTCATTTCAAATGAATGTGATCAATTTCTCACATAGATATTTAAGTTTGTGTCATTCTATACTATTATTAAAAAAAAATTTTGTTATATAGTCAAATTAGATATTCATATTAAGAATTACATGACTACAATTTTTTTTGTTTTTTTGGGACGCACAGTTCATTTTACTTTGCACTCTATAACTTTGCAAGCATGCATTCCAAATATTTGACGAAACGTCATGAATGGTTTGGAATAATGATTTTTCTTGCCCCCAAACTTCATGGGTGTTTTGGAGCACTGATTTAGTTGTTTTACTTTCTCAGCGAGTAATCAAGAAGCCTTATTAAGTACTTATTAAAGATGATTGACTCACTTCATCAATTTCACTTTTGAGATTTTCGAAACACAATATTTTTTCCAGCAAAGACACCAAGAAAATCTTGTAGGGATTTAAATGTGAGACTACAAATTTTGAAGGTGCACTATTTAAGTGAATAAATATGATATTAAGAATAGCATACTACCTCGAAAAGTAGAAATATTATTCTATAATGGATTTAAACAAATAAAATGAATTTCAAAAATGATGGTTGTGCAAGAATCAAATATTGTTTCCCTATCTAACCATCGATTAGATAGTTTATTTTAATCCGGATTGCAAATTCCTTGTAATGACAAATCTCTATAATTAATTACATCTTATGAGAAATAATCTTCGAAGCGACAAAGGTAGGGGCTTCGCCTGGCTTTCGGCAGAGCGGAGTAGGGTTCCTTGAGCGAGCAAGGGTAAGGGTAAAAGGTGCGAGCGAACGCGGATCCGCGGTATAACCCCGCAATCGAGTTTTTAAGAAATCAGAAAACGTCGTTTTAAGATACTCATCCCAAACGTGCGAAAAAAAACGGCGAGACAACGTTTTCAAAACGTCGTCCTCACTTATAAGTTATCCCAAATGAGCCCTAAGAAGAAGAACAACGGAATGCTTGAACTCAATAGTTTACTTGATGATAATTTGTTGGTTTTGAGCTACATCAAAATTAATCATTTGTCACTAGACTCCTAATACACCAAAAATATATGCATTTTTAAACTCATATTTTATACTCATTTTTTGTGATATTGCACTTTAATAGAATGTATTTTTATGTTTTCTTGCAGGTAGTTGAATTTTAGGACTTAAAGCAAAAAGGGTGAAATTCAGAGCAAAAATGAAGAAGTTGAAATTTATTCAGCGCCAACGGCGCCGTTTGACTGAGAAGATGAATTTAATTACAGGACACTGGAGCCGACGGCGTCAATGTCGGCTCAACTCCGATTTCTAGAAGATTCGACGAATCTGGATGCATTTTTAAGAGTTTTTGGAGGCACCTATTGGAGAACCGACTTTAGGCTTTATTTGGGGCCAAAATTGTTCAGAAAGGAGACTCTTCCTGTCATTTCATCCCCTCCATTCAACCTTCTACACATCACACATTCTTCCATTTTTCATTTCACAACCATTAGAGTCCATTGTTCTTATAATTTAGAGTTTTGTTGTGAGATTAAGTGTGAACTCTTCTCTAAGAGTGTTGGAGGTAAGAAAAATAAGAGATTTCTTCTTCATTCATTTTCTAGAAGAGTCTGCAAGGGCTTTGTTTTGAGAAAGAGTTTCAGATAAGTATTGTTTGTTTATTAGTGTTGTGTTAACTTTCTTTATATATGAAATTTGTGTTTTGTTGTATCTTTCTCATGAAGTCTAAGTAATTTACTTTATCTTTCTCCCTACCCTGACATATGGTGAAATAAAGAGATAATATGGATGTGTCAATATTAAAATATAAAATAAATTGTGATAATTTTTCAACTCCGAACTTAATTTACTTTTCGATCTGGCCAATTAAACTATTAAAATATGTTGTGAAACATATGATCCGGGAAATGGAATATGAGTTCTACAATAGAGCGAGGATCACATTTGATTCCATGAAGGAGAACTTCATTCATGGAATTAAGTGCAAATAAATAGGGAAATATACTTTGTTGGGTGTAGAATTGAAGCCATTTAGGTGACAGACTAAAATCCTCAATTCGGTCTTAGTGTTTAAAACATAAAGCGAGAGTTAGTCTTCAAGTGAAGGGAAGTGGGAGCTCTAGAATAAAAGTCAGTATCCTCCTAGCCTAGCCACGGATTTAGAGACTAAACCTAGGATTAGCCAATGATTTTCTATAGCACTGTATCAGGATAGAGAATTAAAACTGCTCTTATTTGGCACAATACATATTTGAACCATTTATCTCTATCTCATTTTACCAGAACTTCATTATAGTGGGAAAGATGTTTTTTCACATAATAAATCTTCATCACATAAACATAATTTAATAGTTTAAAAGTTTAATGGTTTTTGTTTAAACTTTATATTTCAGTCTTGTTATTAGTTAAATAATTTAGTTCTGATAATATATCAACATTCGAAATTAGTAACAGTAATTTCGTATTGACTTTCTGTAAATTTTCTAGTAAATTTATCATTTCAAATTTAAATCTTCCCCGAGGGATCGATAATTGAGACTTAACTAAAAAGTCTTTTATTACTTGATAACGATATGTATACTTGCGTAAAATCCCAAAATAAATTGTTTAAATTTCTTATTCATAAAATATTGCATCAAGCTTTTAACACCGCTGTATAGCAGAGTCAACTATACAATTTTTACAGAACTATATTATCGTGGAATCAAGTTTTTGGCGTCGTTATCGGGGAAGGTAACGGTAAATTAAGTAAATTTGGTAAATTAGGAAATTTAGAGATAATTATATAAAAAATCGAAAAAAGTAAAAAAATTCAAAATTTCAAAAATCGAAAAAGAAAATATTTTTTAATTTAAGAATTATTTTTAAGAATTTTTTTTTGCTTATTATATTTATTCATGCGAAATATTGGATCTGAAGGTTTAGTACCTTACGATTCAGTATTAGAGCGTACTATTAGAAAAATTCGAAAACAAAAAAAATTAAAAATTTAAACGAAATGGCGAATAATTTAAATAATCAAATCAACGAAAATCGATAAAGACCTTTGAAAGATTATGCTAATCCGACAGCAGATGAGCTTCACTTGACTATTCAAAATGTTGATGTTGTTACTAATCAATTTGAACTTAAACCTGTTATTATTTAAATGCTTAGACTTTTTCTTTTTTCATTAAGAGATAAAGCTACGGTGTGGTTAAATTCATTAGCCTCTGATCTATTAGAACTTGGAGATAACTATCACAATAATTTTTAGCTAAATATTTTCCACCCTCGAAAACTGTTAAGCATAGAAATGACATTACATTTTTTGTCAGGTTAAAGGGGAATCGATATATAAAGCTTGGGAAAGATTTAAAGATTTTCTTAGAAAATGTCCACACCATGTTTTACCATATTGGTTAATAATTCAAGCATTTTTTAATTGATTAGTAGGATCACTTAGATCTATTATAGATGTTGTTGTGGGTGGATCATTAATGTCAAAACTTTTTTATGAAGCATGTTTTTTAATTGAAGAGATGAATACTAACAATTTTCAATTGCCCTCTGAAAGGGTAAATCCTAAAAGAGTAAGCTAGTATTCATGGTTCTGATGCAATGTCTATTTTAGCATCTCAAATTGTTACTATTTCGAAAAAGATTCATTAAATAGAAGTGAATTATTCTCAAATGCCCTCAGTATTTGAGGAAAATTCACTATGACAGATCATTAATACTCAATCATTTTATGAAACTTTAAATACTATAAATAATCGAAATAACAATCCCTATTCTAACTTTTATAATCCTTGATGGAAAAATCACCCTAATTTTAATTGGAATAATTATAACAATTCGGTGAATCCCTCTGAAAATTTGGCCAACCAAGAAAATCCTAGTTATCGACCTTATTATCCTCCTGATTTAACTCTAACCCTAACCCACAAGTTAAAGAAAAGAAATTGACGATGGAAGAAGTAATGTTAAACATGAAAAATCAAATACGAAATCAAGGGGCTGCTATTAGAAATATTGAAAATCAGTTAGAACATATTGCTATTGCACTCATTAACAGACCTTCTAGAATTCTTCCGAGTACGGTGGAAGTAGAAACTGAAGTTGATAAAGAGAATGAAGAAATACAAAGAGACCAAAATGAAAATGAGCAAACACAAGGTCCATTGGAAAAATTATTACATCTGTTTCCTCAAAGACTGAAGCAGAAGAATAAATTTAAACAATTTACAAAATTTTTTAAAATCCTTAAGAAGTTAATGATAAACATTCATTTTGTTGAAGCTTTGGAACAAATGTCAAGTTATGTGAAATTTATGAAGGATATACTAAACAAGAAAAGAAAGTTTACAGATCATGAGAATTGCACTCAGTGAAGAGTGTAGTGCTATTATTCAGAAAAGGATGTACTAAATAAGAAAAGGAAGTTTACATATCATGAGATCGTTGCACTCAGTGAAGAGTGTAGTGCTATTATTCAGAAAAAACTTCCTGAAAAATTAAAAGATCCTAATAGTTTTACTATACCTTGTGCTATTGGTGAAAAGCTTTTTGGAAAAGCTTTATGTGATTTAGTAACGAGTATCAATCTTATGTCTTTATCGATCTTTAAACGTTTAGATTTTGGAGAGATTTTTCCTACTACTATAACTCTTCAAGTAGCAAATTGATGAATAATTTATCCAAAAGGAGTTATAAAGGATGTATTAGTAAAAGTGGATAAGTTTATTTTCCCTGTAGACTTTATAGTATTAGATATGTAGGAAGATAAAGAAATTCCTATTATTTTGGGGAGACCATTTCTTGCAATAGAGAGAGTTGTGATAGATGTGCAAAAAAAAGAATTAATAGTGCGAGTTAATGATCAAAAAGTAACATTTAATATTGCAAAAGCTATGAAATATCTAGCAATACAAAAAGATAATGAATGTTTTAGGATAGAAGTAACCGATTATCTGAGTAATGAGCAATTCAAAAATGAGTTTGAAGATAAATTAAAGCAAGTAGACTTTTTGAAAATAAGGACGAAATAAAAGAAGATGATTTGGATTATATTCAGAGCAAATTTGAAACTTTTGACTTGTTGGAAAACGATAAAACAAATTTTATCCCTTCAAGTATTAAACCACTTGAACTTGAACTGAAAATATTACCTGCCCATTTAAAATATGTGATTTTAGGAGAATCATTTACATTGTCTGTTATTGTATCTTCTGAACTAACAGAAATTCAAGAATAAAAATTAATAGAGATGTTAAAAAAATATAAAAAGGCTTTAGGATGGACATTAGCAGATATTAAAGAAATTAAACATTTTAATTGTATGCACAGAATTATATTAGATGAACAATATGAACCTAAAGTTGATCCTAAGAGGAGATTAAACTTAATAATGAAAGAAGTTAAAAAAGAAATTTTAAAATGGTTAAATGTTGAAATTATATATTTTATTGTAGACAGTGTTTGGGTAAGTCCAATTCACTGTGTTCCAAAGAAAGGATGAGTAACCGTTAAAGAAAATGAGAAAAATGAACTAATACCAAAAAAACAAGTTAATGGTTGGCAAATTTGTATTGACTACAGAAAATTAAACCCGGCCACCAAAAAAGATCATTTTTCTTTATATTTTCTAGATCAAATGTTGGATAGATTAGCTGGGAACAAATATTATTGTTTTTAGATGGATATACCGGTTATCACGAAATTCTAATTGCTCGAGAGGATCACGAAAAGACAATATTTACTAGCTCATATGGAACAATTGCTTTTCGTAGAATATCTTTTGGACTATGCAATGCACCTGCAACATTTCAAAGATTTATGATGTCAATCTTTAGCAATTTTATTGAACATGGAATGAAAGTGTTTATGGATGATTTTTCGGTATTTGGAACTTCGTTTGAACTATATTTAAATAATTTAGAAAAAATTCTGAAAATATGTGAAAAAATCAACCTATTACTAAATTGGAAAAATGTAAATTTATGGTTGCACGAGATATTGTACTTGGGCATAAAATTTTTGAAAATGGCATGGAAGTAGATCCTGCAAAAATTCAAGTTATTGAAAAATTACCACCTCCGACTAATATTAAAGGGGTAAGAAGTTTTCTAGGACATGCTGATTTCTACAGTCGTTACATAAAAAATTTTTCTAAAATAACTAAGTCAATATGTCAACTTTTAGAAAAGGACACGAAATTTGAATTTAATAAGGAATGTATAAAAGCATTTCAATTATTGAAAGAAAAATTATTCACTGCACCTATAATAGTTCAACCTGATTGGGAGAAACCGTTTGAAATAATATGCAATGCTAGTGGTTATGCTATTGAGGTTGTGTTAGGATAAAGACACAACAAAGTTTTTAAAGTAATATATATTATGCTAGCAAAACTTCAAATAATACTCAAATTAACTAAACTACTCCTGAAAGAGAGTTACTCGCTATTGTTTATGTCTTTGATAAATTTAGACATTACTTAATTAGAACTAAATGTATAATATATACATATTATTCTGCTATTAAATACTTGATGCAAAAGAAAGATGCTAAACCAAAATTAATTAGATTGATACTTCTATTGCAAGAATTTGATTTTACTGTAGTTGATAGAAAGGGAAATGATAATCAAATAATTGATCATTTGTCTAGAATAGAAAAAGAGATATTAACTAATTTTGTAAATGAAATTTTAAATAACTTCTCTGATGAACACTTATATAATATTGATGAAATAAATGTACCGTGGTATGTCGACATAGTAAATTATATTGTAAGTGATATTTTACCACCTGATATCAAAAATTCACAATTAAAGAAATTTATACATGATTCAAAATTCTATTATTGGGATGACACATATTTATATAAACTATGTAAAGATTTAATTATAAGAAGGTATGTGCCTTATGAGGAAACTCAACAGATAATTAAAATATGTCATGATTATAAATTTGAAGGAAATTTTGGATCAAATAGAACTGCATATAAGATTTTGCAAGCTGAACTTTGTTGTTCTACTCTTTTTAGAGATGTTAATGAATATATTAAAACATGCGATCAATGTCAACGAGTAGGAAATATTTTTAGAAAAAATGAAATACCTCTAAATTACACATTAGAAATTGAATTTTTTTATGTGTAAAATTAGATTTTATGGGACAATTTATGTTTTCATTTGGAAATTTATATATATTGTTTGTTGTTGAATATATGTCCAAATGGATTGAAGCTATTGTTGTACCTAGATGTGATGCTCGGAGTGTTTCAAAATTTTTAATTAAAAATATTTTTATAAGATATGAAATGTCGAGAGTAATTATTATTGATGGAGGATCTGATTTTAGGAATAAGAGAATTGAAAAATTGATTAATAAATATGATATTATGCATAGATTCTCTAATGATTATCTTCCTCAGACTAGCGGCCTAGTAGAGATATGAAATCGTGAAATTAAACGAATTTTAGAAAAAGCTGTAAATCCTTATAAATTGGATCGGTCTGCTAGATTAGATACTGCATTATGGGCATGCAGAACTGCTTATAAGACTCCCATAGGAATGTCCCCATATAGACCTATCTTTAGAAAAATATGTTACTTAACAGTAAAATTAGAGCATAAAGCATTTTGGGCTATTAAGAAATTTAATTTTAATTTAAAGAATGCTGGTGAGAAGATTATTGCAACTCAATAAACTTGATGAGATTAGAAATGAAGCATATGATAATGCAAAAATCTATAAAGAAAAAATGAAAATACGGCATGATCGGAAGATTCTTAAAAACAAGTTTGAACCTGGACAAGAAGTTTTATTATATAATACAAGATTGAGATATTTCCAAGAAAACTGAAATTCAAATGGTTAAAACAATTTAAAGTGATTAAAGTTTATCATTACGGAACAGTTGTTAAAGATCTTAACACTGAAAATATATTTAAAATTAATGGGCATCGATTGAAACATTATTATGAATGACACGTACCACAATTTAAAGAAATTTTAATGTTAAGTCAATTCAACTAATCAAATGGTATGTCGGACTGACGACGTTAAACCAAGCGTTTTATGGGAGGCAACCTATATATATATATATATCTATATATATATATATATATATNTACTACACAATTTTTTATATAATAAATTAAGACAAATATTGGTATTAGAGGAAATTTTAGAATCGGATTGATCGAAAACATAAAGTCGCAATTTTTTGCCACTGGCGCCGACAGCGCCATCAGGAGCGCCGACAGCGCTGAGAGCAGTTTACGGTTTTTGACAATTTTTGGCTGACTTTGGCAGGATTTCGTTCCGTAATAACCGCCGGAAGGAGTTTTTAAAGTACAAAAAACTACCTTAGATGATTGGAAACTTCCAATTTTTGAATTCCATGGCCTCCAATTCCAGACATACTTCCAGGTATGGAGTTTTCAATAAAAAAAAATTTGCAGTTTTGATGCGCAAAAATTATACGACAAAGTTATTATAAAGAAGTGACTTATCAAGGAGAGAGGCTTTGTCAATCACGGATTGATTAATCCAGGTTCTCCGATTAAAAAAATCATTGTAAAAAGACGATGAGAAGTTCTATGCTACACTACCGCTGCAGTTGTTGTACCAGTAGTAAAGAAATTTTATGCAAACTCACATGGAATTACCCATGGAGTTGTCTTCGTACAAGGTAAAGCCGTACTATTTATTCCTACGTGAATCAATGAGTTGTATATGATAGAAAATGTTTCAATCTGTCATTATACAAATTTCATCTCTACGGAGATTTAATTTAAGATGTCTATAATTTTCTGACGGATGAAAGAGATATTTGGGAAATGCGAGATGGAGGAGATATTAGTTTCTCTATTTCATTGTTTAATCCAACATCAAAGCAGTGACATTTATTCATTTCTACAAAATTACTCCATACCATAAAAATTAGTAGAGTCGCCACCAAAGAAAGTGTTATTTTAAATTATTGCATTCAGATGGAAAAATCCATTTATATGGAATTTATCATATTTAAATCTATTATGAATATGAATAGACTAATTTATGAACTTGGACATCCTTCCACAATTTTCCTACTTTGCAGTCGATCTCAAATTTCATATGAATATTGGGAAAAAGTTTTATTACCTTGGGAACCCATGATTCCTATTGATGATAGTTATGTTGGGAATGGGAATGAAGCATTAGATGCTATCTTAAATCACTCATCACATACTTCAACCCATTGATGCCACCAACTGTTGGAAGTTTATTTGTTGTAGAAAAGAAATTGAAGAAAATTGAAAGAGAACTTCAGAGTATTACGAATGCAATAGGAGATCTTAAGTACCTTTTCGATCACCTAGATTGGAAGATGAAAAAAAATTTTGTTCATACTGGAACATTTGAAGCAAAATTAGTTCGGATGTTTAAGAAAAAAGGATGGATCGAAGAAAATTTGACTGATCAATTCCCGTACAGACCCTTCTACAACTTGTACGTTCAGTACCAGTCGATAGGAGATATCAGAGGAGGAGAAAGCACTGAAGATGAGACAGCACAATTAAAGAATTTTGACTCTCTATTAGTTTAAAAAAGTTATATACTTAATGTAATTGTGTGGATTTGATTTCGTTTGTTTTGTTTTAGAATTCTGAATTTTGATTGTGCATAGTTTTGTGTCAGCATTTAGTGTTGTGGCTTGATTTCGACGCTGATTTATAATTTAGTTTGTTTAGTATGTGTGAAAGTGTGATTAAAAAATGTGTTTGTAAAAGTGTATTTTCATATATAAAAGTTCGTTTGTTATTGTTTGTGAAAATGATTGTTTGTTAAAATATTTGCTGGTGAACTATTGTTAGATAAAAATGTGTTTAAAAATACTAAAAAAAAAACTTTGAAAAATATTAAAAGGAAATTGAAAAAATTGAAAAATGAATTTTAGGCCTTTAACTCCTTAAATGTGCAATTTTCACCGTAAACCTTTACCCAAGAACAGCCTTTAACTCTTTAAATTCGTGATTTTCACCGTAAACCTCCATTTATACCCCTTGAGTCACCTTCAACCTCCGATTTTTGCACCTAGGGCTTGCATTTGCTTGGATTTGAGGCGATTTTAAGGCAAAAGAATTTTAGATTTCATCTTTTCTAGGTAAGAGCTACAGTTTGAGTTAAAAATTCTGATTTTCACCAAGGATTTATCTCATATTGCCTAGATCCAAAAATTTTGAAATTTTTTTGAGAGATTTTGAGAAAATCCTTGTGTGAAGAACTCTTACTTAGTGAATTTATGTTTAAAGTGTTTTACATTGTGATTTTTTAAATTTTTTGGAATTTATTCAAATTTTTTCGAATTTTCTCTAGATTTCCCATGGCACCTGGAACGAGCAAAGGAAAAAAAAAGTTGATTATGATGAACAAAAATTTGTTAGTTTCTGGGCTAGTGTTCGATTTACTAGTTTACTTGAGCATAAAAAAGTAATTCTGGATCGTGGTTTTAAAAATACGGGAGAAGTCGGGCAATTAATCAATGTTCGGCAGTGGGAAAATTTCTGTCATTTTACTTCTGATGCGATTATTGGTGTAGTGATGAAATTTTATGCCAATTTTACTGAAGCTTCTGATTTTGTTTTTGTTCATGGAAAAATGGTGGAGCATTCTCCACGTAAAATTAATGAGTTTTATCAGTTGGAAGATGTTTACAGTTGTCAGTATAAATCATTTTATGGTACTAATGAGGTCTTAAATAAAGTTATTTCTTTTCTTACTGATGGAAAAGGCACCTGGAAAGTTAAATATGGTGTTAAAGTAAATTTCCTCTTTCTATGATTAATGTAGTATATAAGGTCTGGCATTACTTTATTTCTAGAAGAATGATTCCTACAAATCATCATATGAAGTGATCAAGGATAAAGTCATCCTGAACTTCTGTATTCAGCAGGTGATGAGGATGAATGTAAGCCCTATTATCTATAGAACAATAGATCTATTGCTTTGGGAGAGACCACTGGTGGTTTAGCACACCCTGCACTTATTTTTACACTCTGTGAACAGGTAGGAGTTGAATTTAGACCTGCAGAAGAGATGATTGAGTCTCTAAGACCTATTGGGTCTGCTAATATAAAGACATGAATCTCATATTGATTGGAGATCTGGGAGTAAGACCAGAGATATTCCTTCTACTTCGAGGACCCCTACTTCGACCCTACTAACAGAGAACATTTAGACCAGATGATGATCCAGCAAGGAGATATTTTAAGAATAGATCATAGATTGTAAAACATAGATGCCAGAAATGCTCACACTGGTGATTTGATACGACAAAAGTTCGAATGTGATGCTGCTTATGATGATGCGTTGGTGAGATGCTTAAAGAGTGATCATTCAGTTTAGTTTCCTACTCACCTTATTTCTACTCCATATCAGCGGCAGAATTTAGATGTAGAAGAAGAAGATGATTGTTGGTGATTTTTTCTTTTAGTTTATGTTTGAAGGAAGTTTATTATTTTGTTATTTGTTTTTGTTACATTATTGAAACTGTTTGTTTGATTGTGAGACTTGGTTTTATGGTTATGTTGAGTTGTGAACTGTAGTTTGTAAAACAACTTTTATTCTGAAATTCAGTTTAGTTATGTTGTTAGTTTCAATATTTTGTAAAATGTATTGTAATTAATTCTTTCTCAGCAGATTTTATATGTATTATATGTAATTTAATGTTTTAAGTCTTGTAGCTTTTTATATAGCACCTGCAGTATTTCAGAATTAAAGTTTTAAAATAAGAACATTCAACAGGTATGCTTTTTCTTTATGTATTTAATGTTTTCTTTCACCTTTTATTTTTCAGTTCTTCATGCTAAATCTTTTAAAAATTTAAATTTGGAAGGAAAAGAAAAAGTCATTTTTAAAGTAAGAAACTTAATTTTATTTGTCCTCACTTAACTATATTTTCAAAATTTTAAATTAACATTACATTTGATATTAGGGGTTAACTTTAGATAACTATATTTATGTTTCTAAATATATAGTAAACTTAAGTAAAAATTTTCAATAATAAAAGTTAATTTTAGGATTAAGATATCTGGTATAAAAGAAAACGACTATATTTTTTTATTTTAAGTAAATAAAATTGTATTTTTGAAATATTAAAAATCTTAAATGTTCATGTAAGAAGAAAAGAATTAGACTTTATGAAATTTTTAGGCTAATATAAATTTATTAAGTGAAAAAATGTGACAAGTTTTTAACTTTAAGAAATAGGATAGTGAAGTTTAAAGTCATTCAAGGCTATCCAGATATATTAATTCTCACATATAGAAAAATAAAAGAAACGAAAAAGAAAAGAAAAAATTGAGGGAGAAGCTTGAAGAGATGCCTAATTAAAAATTGGCTTTCACTTGAATCAAATTAAAAAAGAAGGCTTGCTACATTTCTAAACTTTTATTTGAGTATTAGTTTATTTACTAGTAAAGTCTTACAAAGTTCTTTTTCATATAAATATTTTAAGTGACTCTAATATGATAATTTGCATTTATTCTTGAAAAGAATAGAGTAGCAGAAATCTTGGATTTGATTACCAAATATTCTTATACATTTAGTATTAACTGAAGTTTTAAATTTTTTTTAAGTTATGTTATTGTATTTAGTGAACTAGGATATGGAAATCTAGAAGTTAAATTATTTACCATAACTCATATTTTTATATATTTTTATACTCATATTTTATACTCATTTTTTGTGATATTACACTTTAACGAAAGGTATTTTTATGTTTACTTGCACGTTGTTAAATTTTTTGACTTAAAACAAAAATGATGAAATTTGAAACAAAAATGAAGAAGCTGAAAGTTGTTTAGCGTCGACAGCGCCGTTTGACAGAGAGGAAGAATTTAATTACAGGACATTGGCGCCGACGACACCAGAATGGGCGTCGACAGCGGCAATGTTGGTTCAGCCCGGATTTCTAGAAGATTCAAAGAATCTAAATGCATTTTGAAGAGTTTTTGGAAGCACCTATTGGAGAATGTACTTTAGGCTTTATTTGAAACCAAAATTGATCACAAAGAAGACTCTTCCTATCATTTCATCCCCTCCATGCAACATTCTACACATCACACATTCTTCCATTTTTCATTCCACAACCATTTAGAGTCAATTGTTTTTATAATTTAAAGTTTTGTGGTAAGATTAAGTGTGAACTCTTCTCTAAGTGTGTTGGAGAAGAAGAAAAGTGAGAGATTTCTTCTTCCTTCATTTTCTAAAAGAGGCTACAAGGGATTTGCTTTGAGAAAAAGTTTCATATAAGTGTTTTTTGTTTATTAGTGTTGTATGAACTTTCCTTTATATATGAAATTACTGTTTTATTGTATCTTTCTACTCTGAGATATGGTAAATGAAGAGATAATATGGATGTGCCAATATTAAAATATAAAATAAATTGTGATTATTTTTTCGATCTGGCTAATTAAACTTTTAAAATATGTTATGAAACATATGATCCGGTAAATAGAGTATGAGTTCTACAACAGAGTGAATATTATATTTGATTCCATGAAGGAGAACCTCGTTCATAAAATTAAGTGCAAATAAATAGGGAAATATACTTTTTTGGGTGTAAAATTGAAGAACATTTAGGGTGACAGACTAAAATCTCCAATTTGGTCTTAATGTTTAAAAACTAAAGCGAGAGTTAGCCTTCAGGTGAAGGGAAGTGGGAGCTCTGAGCGATATTAGTGTTTAAAAACTAAAGCGAGAGTTAGCCTTCAAGGGAAGGGAAGTGGGAGCTCTGGAGTGGGAGCCAATATCCTCCTAGCCTAGTCATAGATTTAGGGAATAAACCTGAGATTAGCAAATGATTCTCTATAACACTGTATCAGGATAGAGAATTAAAACTGCTCTTATTTGGCATAATACATATTTGAACCATTTATCTCATCTCATTTTATCAGAATCTCATTGTAGTGGGAAAGATGTTTTTTCACATAAGAAATCTTTATCACATAAACATAGTTTAATAATTTAATAAATTAGTAGTTTCTGTTTAAATTTTGTATTTCAGTATTGTTATTAGTTAAATAATTTAGTTCTGATAATATCTCAATATTCAAAATTAGTGACAGTAATTTTATATTGACTTTCTCCTAGTAAATTTATCATTTCAAATTTAAGTCTTCCCCGTGAAATCGATATTTGTGGCTTAAATAAAAAGTTCTTTAATACTTGATAACGATATGTGTATTTACGTAGAATCTCAACATAAATTGCTTAAATTTTGTATTCATAAAATATTGCATCGCGTTTTAACATCGTTGCATAGCGGAGTCAACTATACAATTTTTACACAACTATATTATCGTAAGATCAACTCCCTCCTTAGAACTAGGTGGAGAGGGAGAAAACAAATTGTTTTGGAAGGAGACTGCAATTAACCCCATCTCTATATATTGCGCTCAAGGTTAAGCTTTGAGATCTATTTCCTTTGTTGGAGGTGTTCAGGACGGTTGTATCTCACACTCTACATTTTTTATTCCACAATTTACTAGGTGTTAATTGTGGTAGTTTTCCGGGTCTTCCCTCGTGTTATCCGTGTGTTAATGCGCATGGTATTGTTGTTACATTGGTTTTATTCCTCGTGTTATTCCTTGTGTTGTTCCCAATGTTATTCGTGTGGTAATGGTGTTATTCTCCCACCGCGGCATATCTTCCCTCGTGTTATTTAGTGTGATAATGGTGTTATTCATTGTATTATTCCCCATGTTATTCCCCGTGTTATTCGTCGCATTATTTCGCGTGTTTTGGTGTTTTTCTTCCACCGCGACATATTTCCACTCGTTTTATTTTGCATGGTATTGGTATTATTCCTCGCATTCTTCGTATTGATCGTGTTATTCCACGGGGTATATGTCCACTGCGGCATATTATCTCTGTGCGGTTCGCTACCTCTTCGTGTTTTCCTCGGCACGTTTTCGTGAGGCTTGGTGTAATTCATCAGCTAGTTACAAAGCTTGGTGTTATTCATCGTGGTGTTAATCAAGGTTTACGATGTTAGTTGATCGCCCCCACACGAAGCAATCTTACCATATGCCAACTGAACCTTCACTACTCTTTGGAATATTTTCATGTTCTTTCTCTTTTGGGGTATATTTATAATATTCTATTGGACTTTTTTGCGTACATTGTATACCCTGTGAGTGGGCATTGCCTCCCACTTACTAAATGCTTTTATCTT
>JXCR01148828.1:0-31193 GCA_002079205.1 Phalaenopsis hybrid cultivar
TCAGCAGTCCCACCACTCTTTCTCTCCTCTTTATTTGCTTGTAATTATGGGATGCTAAAACCTTTATTCTAAAGCTCTATTGATGATGGTACAACTAACAAATGGTTTCAAAGACACTAGAACAAAATCCTACAAGAATATTATAAGTTCTATCAAAATTAATCAAATATCTTATAAGTTCTATCAAAATTAATCAAATATCTCACAAGGTCACTCAAAGTCAATAAAAGATTTCTTTAAGATCTTACATTAATACAAAATCTCTAAAATATTCCCATAGCCCGAACAAAATATCTTGATCAAAGATATACATTTAAAAAAGAGAATCAATCATGTGATATAGAGTTTTATTTTGTGAAAATATAGCTCCATAATTTTAACATGCATCGTATCACACCTTACAACATTCAACATCATATGTGACCTTCTTACTAATGCCCAAATTACCATCAAATTCTCGAATGCACGCCACACTTTCTCTTGGAACATAAAGATCTTTACAACTCCCCTCTACCATCTCTTATCTCGCTTTCCCATAGATACTTCACACCTAAAGTTGCTCTAATAAGAGGATCCTGCAAAAACAGTTTTTATTTTTTTCTAAAAAATATCAATTGTATGCCACAACAAGCTTATCTCTTAANCATACTTCACACCTAAAGTTGCTCTAATAAGAGGATCCTGCAAAAACAGTCTTTATTTTTTTCTAAAAAATATCAATTGTATGCCACAACAAGCTTATCTCTTAAAATTACGTGTAAATTATAAAATTATAAGTTAATTTAATCCCATGTCAATTATGTTTAATAATTTTATTAGATATGTTGTTCTTAACATGTGATAAAATCCTTTTTTTTGTAATTTGTGTAAATTGTAATTTTTTAATTTTTTTATTTTTTTAACACTATCATCGCTGGTCTTAAGCCCGGATGTGAAAAGTTGAGAGTTGCATTAGGTAGTTGACAGTCAGCGTAAAACTTGACGAAAAATTCATGACATGAATCTGTTTGATCATGACCCTAGAAGCAATGCGCTGTATGACTTGAATACAATGAAAAAACTGCAAGAGCCGCTACATCGGCGCCCTGATGTAGTGTTAAATAAGCAAGGGTTCTCACATTACAGACGGATGCAGGTAAAGAAGTTAGTACATGAAACTNAATTTTTTTATTTTTTTTAATACTATCATCGTCGGTCTCAAGCTCGAATGTGAAAAGTGGAGAGTTGTGTTAGGTAGTTGACAGTCAGCATAAAACTTGTCGAAAAAATCATGACATGAATTTGTTTTATCACAACCCTGGAAGCAACGCGCTGTATGACTTGAATACAGTGAAGAGTGTGCAAGGGTCGCTACACCGGCGCCCCGGTGTAGTGTTAAATAAGCAAGGGTTCTCACATTACAGACGGATGCAGGTAAAGAAGTTAGTACATGAAACTAATGAAACTAATATCATCATAGAATCTTGGAATATAAATTACTCTCAATTGTAAATTAATGGAATTAGTTGATATTATGATTCATAAAAAGATTATCTTATGTACTCAAGAGACTAAATAGGCTGAAGAAAAGGCTAAGGAGATTGACAACTTATGTTTTACACTTTGGTATTCTAGTAAGAGTCGCACTAGAAATGGTGTAGGTGTAATTATAGATAAGAGTTTGAAAGATAATGTTGTAAAAATTAATAGAGTTAGAGATAGAATTATAGCCCTTAAGATTATTATTATTGATAATCAGATTTTTAATATTATAAGTGTTTATGCTCCACAAGTAGATTTAGAAATAGAGTCTAAAAACAAATACAAGAATGACTTAAAAGACTTAATACAAATTTAACTCTTGAAGAAAGAATTTTTATTGGAGGAGATTTAAATGGACATGTTGGTAGAGTGGTAGAAGATTTCAGAAACATTCATGGTGACTACAGTTTTGGAGTGACCAATGAAAAAGGTAAAGTCATTTTAGATTTTGCTTTAGCGTACAATTTTGCTATTATTAATATTTTATTCAAGAAAAGAGATGAGCATCTTATTACTTATAAAAATGGAAATAATAAAACACATGTTAATTATTTTCTTATGCAAAGAAAAGATCGTCGAAATTGTAAAGATTGTAAGATCATTTCAAGGGAGAATTTAAGTACCGAACATCGATTATTAATCTAGATTTTAAGATGAAGAGTTAAAAAATAAATAAATATAAGACTCGTCATCGTAGAATTAGATAGGGGAACTTAAAAAACAAATAAAATTATTTTTATGAGTAAAATTCAATATTTCAAATTTTGTGATGTTCATGAAGAAGCAAATGCTATGTGGGATAAAGTAACAAACACAATTAAACAAGTAATAAAAGATGTACTTGGAGAATAAAAAAAAGGTTTATATAAATAAAAAGAGTTGGAGGTGGAATAATATTGTGCAAGAAAAGATAAATTATAAAAAGTTATGTTATAAAATTGGTTTAAATGTAAAAGTTTAAAGAACTAGAAAAAATATCAAACGACCCGCAGGAAGTCTAAAATAACAATATGACGCTGAAAATTCTACTTTTAGTGATATTTATAATATATTAGATACTAAGAAAGTCGAACAATATAAGTATAAACTAGTCAAACAAAGAGAAAAGAGAAGTAAAGATTTAACTCAAGTAAAGTGTATTAAAGATGAAAATCAGAAATTATTTTTCTTAGAAAAAGATATTCAACATAGATGGGTGAGTTATTTTGATAAACTTTTTAATGAAGTTTTTGAAAATACGATCGACTTTAGTGACCTTAATATCATTAAAAATAATAAAACATTTCATTTTTTACCATCGCATTAGTAAAAAAGAAGTTTATGAGGCTTTAAAGAAAACTAAGGGTGGAAAGTCTGTGGGACCTGATGATACCTTGATTGAAGTGCGGAAAATTTTAGGAGATTTGGGAGTTTCTTAACTTACTAAACTCTTTAATATTATTTTAAAAACTAAAAAGATGTTTGAGGAGTGGAGGAAGAGCATTGTGGTCCCCATTTTTAAGAATAAAGGGGATGCATAAGAATGTGCAAATTATAGAGGAATTAAGTTGATGTGTCATACTCCAAATTTATGGGAGAGGGTAATTGAACATAGGTTAAGACGTATTACAAAGATTTGTCACAAAAATTTGGATTTATGTTGGGCAGGTCTTCTATGAAAGCTATATATTTATTGAGAGGTTTGATGGAGAAGTTCAGAGATAGTAAGAAGGATCTATATTTGATATTTATTGATTTAAAAAAATCTTACGATAAGGCTCCAAGAGATATCCTTTGGAGAGTTCTTGAGAAGAAAGGTGTTGATATGACTTATATCCAAGTCATTAAAGATATGCTAGCACTGTTACTTGTGTTCGAATTGAAGGAGGATTGACCAAATATTTTCTATTTTTGTTAGATTACATCAGGAATCAGCTTTAAACCTATATCTTTTTACTTTAATTATGGATGGTCTTACTGGACAACTACAGCAGGATGTACCTTGGTGTATGTTTTTTGTTGATGATATCGTGGATAAGACGAGAAAAAGCCAGGAAAAACTTGAATTATGGAGGCCTACATTGGAGTCTAAAGGCCTTCATTAGAGTAGAACTAAAACTGAATAAATTGAATGTAATTTTAGTAGTAGTAGCTCTAGTGACAGAAGTATAACTTTGGGTGATAAAATAAGTAAAAGGTATGAACGATTTATATATCTCGGTTTTGTTGTTCAAAGCGATGGTGATATAGATGGGGATGTTAATAGTAGAATTCAAGTTGGTTGGTCCATTGTTCAAAGCGATGGTGATATAGATGGGGATGTTAATAGTAGAATTCAAGTTGGTTGGTTTAAGTTGAGGAATGCTTCGGGCCTTTTGTGTGATAGAAAAGTACCGCTTAGACTGAAAGGAAAATTTTTTAAGACTTTTGGGGCCTATTGTGTGATAAAAAAAATATCGCTTAGACTGAAAGAAAAATTTTATAAAATGTTGGTGAGTCTTTTGTGTGATAGAAAAGTACCACTTAGAATGAAAGGAAAATTTTATAAGATGGTAGCGAGAACTGCAATGCTCTTTGGGGTTGAATGTTGGCCTTTAAAAGAGAAGTATAATGTTAAGTTAAGTGTGCCAAGATGAGAATGATTAGGTGGATGAGTGGTTTTACACTTAGCGACAAAATGTGAAATGAATATATTCGTGATAGGGTTGGCGTAGCCCCAGTCACGGACAAAAATAGAGAGAGTTGTCTTTAATAGCATTAAACGTCGACCATCTGATGATCCGATTAGGAGAGTAAATGTTTTAGATTCGGCTTCTGTTAAGAAAGGCAGAGGTAGCCCTGGGAAGACTTGGGCTTATTGTATAAAAAATGATCTTAATTTATTATAAATAAATGAAAATATGACACTAAATAGGACGCAATGGAGAAAAATGATTCATGTAGTCGATCCCACGTAGTGGGATTAAGGCTTTGTTGTTGTTGTTTTTTTTTATTTTTTTTAACTTCTTTGTTAATTTTTCAAGACCATTGTGATTTGTCTATTAAATATTAAAATAATGTAGTAATTTAAAATATTAAGTAACTTAAAAAACATTTTATCTTTTACAATAAAATTATGATTTCCCTAAATTCTTGGTGCATTTTGGCGTCTTTGGTTTTTCATAGATCATATAACACGCTACAATCAAATAGGTAAAATTAGCTTCTGAGTTAGAAATAAAAGCTCAACTAAAGATCAATCAAATAGAAATTAAAAGCTTTTCAGGGGCTTTAAGCTCAACTAAAGATCAATCAAATAGAAATTAAAAGCTTTTCAGGGGCTTTCCTACATAGTTATTTCAAAAAAATTTCACATTATTTTTCAAACAGCAATGGTATTACCAAATGAAGCCAATGCTGATACTTCGCTACCCAGTTTTATATGACCGGTAGATTTGACTTCCAGCCTAATTAACACCTATTTCAGCATCTCCTATATTCTAAAATACTAGCATCAAAATCCTCTTCAATGCAACTAAACAATGTGAAAAAGAATAGGGATGGCAAAAGCCTTAAAAATTAAGCATATAATCCAAAACTCGAATTATTGCATCAAACTAAACGACTTTTATACAGACAGAAATAATTTATCATACTCTAAAAAATGACCCAAGAATATTGATATATGAGCAAAAGTGTGTTTTTTTCTGCGTATTATTAAAAAATACAAAAATTACAGAGAAATCGTAGTTAACAGTTCATGCATCAGTCCAGTTTTCACAAATATAATGCAAAACAAAAGCCGGTTAAACAGTACTGCAATCACCAATAAATACCAAAACAAATCAAAAGAAAATCTGAAAACAAACTAATAAATTGANTACATTTATACCAGTAAAATCTTTCATATCATATCTAAAATACCACTATTTCAATTTTTAAAAATTGAAATACATTTTTTTCATGCATAGGTAACTTGGCATATATGTAAAAATTGAAGTTTAGGAGTTAGATATGCAAATACATAAGAACTGAGTGGTGCGTATGCAAATCATCCCTATAAGATTGTGACACTTGTTAGTGTGAAGCCCAGTTAAAAACAAATATAAGGATTACCTGTTCCCGCTCTTTGCTCCCGAGTTCCTCCCTCTGCCGCCTGCGAAGCGAAGCGACGCTTCGCCTCTATTTCTGTCACGAACTGGCGAAAGGTTTGGGTGTGGTTCGAGCGATAGCAGGAATCGCAAGGCATCGCTCTCTAGGCTTCTTCTTCTGTGTTTGGCTCACGGGAGGCAGCAGGTGAAGGTTTTCGGTCTCGATTGCAGCACAGCAGGTTGTGGCTTCGGCAGGTTCTTCCAGAGCAGCTCTCATTCAGATTTAGCACAACTCTTTCTGTGTTCTTCTTCGGGCTTCCTCGAGATAGAGGAAGAAAAGTGCAAGGAGCAGTTCCTTACGGCAGAAAGAAGAGGGAAAAAAAAGAAGAAGATTGTTCTCCCTTGGCTTCTTCTTGGTAGTCTGTGACAGAAGAGAGATTGGGTTTATTTTTCTTATAAGTTTATCTTCTTCAGTGTATCTCGATGTAGAGAGAGAAGAAGAGAGAGCAAGGAAGTGAGAGATCCATCTTGTAAGTCGAGACGATCGAATGGTGTAAATTCCTCAAGTAATAAAATCTTGCAACTCCGTGGACGCAGGCAATTTGTCGAACCACGTAAATTTGTGTGTTCCGTTGCGTACTGTTTTCTAGTGTGAAATTTTTTGTTCTATTTTTTCGTTTTGTCAAAAATCGTTCTTCTAGTATATTTATATATATATATATATACCACAACAACTGGTATCAGGGCTTTGTTCGGATCTGACGAAGAATGATGACTGCAGATGAAGTGAATGTTTCAGGGAATGAGAAATTTGATGACACAGATTTTGATTATTGGAGAATGCAGATAAAGGATTACCTCTATGGAAAGAAACTTCATCTTCCGTTATTAGGGAAAAAACTTGAAATGATTGATGAGGTTGAATGGAATTGTTGGAACGACAAGGTCTGGGAGTTACCCGATTGACCCTATTGAGGTCTGTTGCAAACAACGTCGTCAAGGAGAGTACGACTGCAAATCTCATGGCAGTCTTATCAGGTATGTATCAAAAGGCATCAGCGAATAACAAGGTATCTCTGATGAATAAGTTTTTTAATTTGAAGATAGCGGAAGGTGTTTATGTTGCTCAACACCTGAATGATTTCAATATTATCACAAATCAATTGTCGTATATTGAAATTGATTTTAATGATGAAATGTGTGCACTGATATTTTTGGAATGATTGTCAAAACATTGGGAAACCATGAGAATGACAGTTAGCAGTTCTGTAAGTATCTAAATTGAAACATGATGATATTTGTAATTTGATTTGGCTGAGGAGATGAGCAATAATAATTCTGAGATCACATATTCGAGTTAGGCACTGAATGTTGATTTTAGAAGGAGATCACAGAACAAGAATTCAGATAGAATAAGATTAAAATGAAAGTCTGGTCAGTAGGCAACCTGCTGAACTTGTGACAAGGCTGCTCACATAAAGAGGAACTGCAGAAATCCTAAGAATATAGATAATGATAGTGCAAATGTGATATCTGAAAAAATACAGGATGCACTATTGCTGGTAGTTCATAGTTCCGTTGATGATGGAAGTGAAGAGGAGAGTGGATCCGGGGTACTCATTCTTATTGTTCTACAGACAGATAATGGAGAACTACATAGCAATAAAAAAATTTTACAAGATGAAAATTCAAGCAAGTTGGAGCTGACAGAACTTTCACTAGGGAAAAATGCATTACACAACAAGTAGGTGTATCGGGTGAAGATTGGGTGTGATAGCAGTAAGAGGTACAATGTTAGATTTGTTGAAAAGGGCTTTCAGCAGAGGCAGGATGTTGCTCATGCAATGGGAGTTGCAAGCAGAGACAAGAGTAACCTAGGAAATAGCTTAAAGGTGCAAAGCTATGTGGGTCCTGTTGATATGTTGATTAAGGGCGTTACTCTTGAGAAACTGTCTTCTGGTGTGAAGACAGGGGCAGTGAGTTACAGAGGTGGAGGATTCATTTTTAAGAAAATGGCGACACCGCCAGAGGAGAATATTAGTTTGAGGAAGGAGATGTTGCAGTCTGTGTAGTGGTCTCCAAGTGAGATTTTTTAATGTGGAGCCCAGTTAAAAACAAATATAAGGATTACTTGTTCCCGCTCTTTGCTCCCACCTTCCTCCCTCTGCCGCTTGCGAAGCGAAGAGACGCTTCGCCTCTACTTCAGTCGCTAACTGGCGGACGATTTGGGTGTGGCTCGAACGAGAGGAGGAATCACAAGGCATCGCTCTCCAAGCTTCTTCTTCTGCGTTTGGCTCATGGGAGGCAGCAGGTGGAGGTTTTTGGTTTCGATTGCAACAAGCAGTTGTGGCTTTAACAGGTTCATCCTGAGCGGCTCTCATTCAGATTTAGCACAGCCTTTTTTGTGTTATTCTTCGGGCTTCCTCGGGATAGAGGAAGAAAATTGCAAAGAGAAGTTCCTTGCGGTAAAAGGAAGAAAAAAGAAGAAGATTATTCTCCCTTGGCTTCTTCTTGGCGGCTTGTGGCAGAAGAGAAATTGAGTTTATTTCTCTTATAAGTTTATCTTTTTCGGTGTATCTCGGTGTAGAGAGAGAAAAAGAAAGAGCAAGGAAGTGAAAGATCTCTTTCGTAAATCGAGACGATCGACTGGTGTAAATTTCTCAAGTAGTAAAATCCTCTGCAACTCCGTGAACGTAAAAAATTTACCGAACCACGTAAATCTGTGTGTTTCGATGTGTACTTTTTTTTGTGGTAAAATCGTTCTTCTATATACCACAACAATGCTTACCGACTTCTAATTACTGCTTGTTGACTCATTGAGTGATGCTACCTATTTGACTGTAGGATAATAGCAAACCATGCAACCGATGCCTCCATAACAGAAATTTAATCAAGGCTTCGTTGATTGAGAACCTGTTGGGTGCTTAATAGGTTCCATGACATACAACCATTTTACCATTTAGGACCTATTTGATTGTTTTAACTTAATAACACCATTCTATAAAACAATGAAACTTGTTAATTGCTATATTTTTGTTGAACGTGCTTATTAATCAATCAGAGTGAAATATGGGAATATAAGGAAGAACAGAGGCAATAGCTTTAAAGTTTTCAAACCTCAAACAATAAGAACTTTATTTTATAACAGACAATCCATGTAAAAACAAAAGCATAATATGACGGTTTTCATGTTAGGATCCTGCAAGCTTCGGTAATTAGCACATTGCTGGTTGCAAGGCTCCGCTCAAAGTTGGTGGTGGTAACCTGGCGGGCTCATACAGAACCCTAAACAAAATATTGCCAGACTGGGCTTGAGAAAACTCCAGTAATCACGAAACCATACAGATAAACACAAGTATGAATACAAATTACGTCCATTCAATCGATAAGTTTGAAAGATATCAATAAAATTACATCCAAACAAGTAAAATAACTTGGAAGTATAAACCAATTTAAAATGTAGGCTTCACAAATCAACATTAATCTTATAGATCGTCCGAATAAATAAGCTATTAAAAGAATTGTGATGTCAAGGGGTTTTGATTACTTAGAAGACAGTCAACATGGAGTTTAGAAAACCAGGAATCTGAGGATTCTTTTTTTTTTATTAATTCAGGGAATAAATTTTAGCACCAAGCTTCGCCATAATTAGCACGTCATTTCCCACTAGTAAGTCAAATTGAAGTCCACCCAATGCCTGATCACATTTCCACGAATTTACCAAAAAAAAAGGGTTTGAGGGGTTAATTTTACTCACGGAAACAGCGGAGAGGTCGTATGTCCTATCTTCAGGTCCCTGCACATGATCAATCGTCCGAGTAGTTCCACTTTCGCAGGCGATCGACTCCCAGGTCTTCGGGGGGATCCTGGGATCATCCATCTTCAGATTACGAAGCAAGCTCTGGAAACCAGATTCGGCCTCCATTAATGAACTAGATGAGACACAGTGGTTAGGGTTTTGGAAATTCTCTTCTAAGCATCTTGCAAGTGTTTTAGGAAAGTGAGAACGAACCACACCATCGAGCGGGCTTGGCAGGTTTTATTTTTTTATTTTTTTTTTCTAATTATTTCGGAAAAACTATTGGTAAATTTTTAAAAAATTTACATCATATTTATTATTAATGGAAATTTACATATCTAGTCTCTCAGGCCAAAATTTTAATTTTTACAAACAAAACAACTTATATCTATATATATAAATGTGAATTTCACTATTAAAAGATGTGATGCTCTTAAATTGGAAATCGCCCTCTCTCTCTCTCTCTTGTATTTTTTAGTGTGATTCACGAATAATCTTAGATTCAACATACTAAAATGTGCAATGATAATTGATCATGCCACCAATAAGAAGATGAGCATATTATTAGATTCATGTTTATAAGTTATAATATATATTCATATCTTTTATGAAATCAAATATTAGCAATAACAAAATCATTAACTAAAAAAATTTAATATGCATCTATATCTACTTCAAAATTATAGTCATTATGAATACTTGTAAAATATTCTGCCATTCTACAAATATTTCTATTTAAATCTACTCATAAAAATTTTCTCTTTAAGTGGTATCATTTATCTTAATTCTTCTATCCAAATATTTTCTTATAAATATATCGCATAACTTACTGGGGAGCGTAAGCACTTCAAATATTAACAACTTAATGTCAACAACAAACTCTAGAGTTATAGTGATATCACTCATTCTACTGATTTTTAATATATTATATTTCAAACTTTTATTTATAATTACACTCATATCATTTATAGTAGAGCTCCTACCTAAATTTCAAAGTTTAAAATCCAAATTATCAATCTCTTTAGTCTTCTCTCTAACTCATTTAGTATCTTGAATGTGTAAGATATTTTTTTCTTTATATGAATTATAATATGTATTAATTTCATTATTTTACTTGTGAGTACCTATGTTCTAAAATTTTATCACAATCTTATTTTCAAGAGTTGATAAATAAATGTTAATTAAAAATTACAAAAAAAAAAAGTTATTTATAATTTCTCCTATTATCAATTATATGTAGGGTAAATCAGACTAAGGGTCCTTTTGGGGCAGCTTATTTGGTGCGGTGATATTTTGAAAATGCGTCTAGTCTGTTTGGGTGAACTACATTTTGACAGCTTCTGCTTTTTCAAAACGCTAAAAACATTATTTTCACACCGCACCTGTCTAGGTGCAGTGGCAGCTTTCTGGTTGCGATATAGCTTTTAAAAAAAATAAAAATTTGTAATATCTACCGCATCTAACTTATCAGCAGATTATTCAATAAGCTGCAGGTGCCCCAAACAGACCCTAAATATCTCATAATTTTTACTCTGCAGAAAAAATAACCATTGAACAATTTTTTAAAATAGAAAAAATGTTAAATTTTTTACTAAAATATGGATATATTACATGAAAAAATAATAATAATAATAAAATAGTATATTTTATAATAAATTATATATTTCTTGTTTACATGAAAATAGAAAAAAAAAGTTTTGATGTCTTAAACATAATAAAATTTTAAATTGTTCAAATTTATTTTGACATAAACTCAATACATAATAAATTCAATTGAAATTTATATCTTGATTTTAAAAGGTTGTTCCAAATAATAAAAGAGTATATTTTATAATAAAGCCCAAAATTTCTTCTTACACAATATAATTATAATTTATATTTGTAATTAAAAAAATCTACCAAGAATCTTATTTTGACTAAAAAATGTTAAACTAAATAAAAAAGTATGCATGTAGTCAAGAATATACTCCAAATAATTTTTTTTTTATCTCAAGAAACAAATTTTAATAAAAAATGGTATGAAAAAATATCATAAAAAAAGTCCATAAATTATTGAGAGACTCCTTATCATTTATTATTCAGCCCCACATCCAAAATACATTTACTTTGCCTTTTTTTTTTTCCCGCGCCCTAGTTTGGTCTCATCCTTGTCAATCTGTTAGTCTTTTAGGACCATTCATCTCGAGGCCAATATAACATTGAAGCAAATTGGATCTTCTCTAACAGGGTCGATCCGTTGTTCTAAAATTGCCTCGGTCACATCATCAGATAGACCACTTCAGCTCGATAAACGAAGGAAACCATCCGTTTAGCGGCCTCTAATCGTCAATTACTTTAAATTGACCTAAAAGCTCGAACGACTATCTTGTAACATCATCATTCAAATCGTATCCCCTTGTCCAACACGATTGTACTTCGGCTATTCAATAGTAAGAAACATTACTTCAGCAAGAAACTTACAAGGCTTCCATAACTTTGTTTGCATGTCACCAATTTACACTCAAAGCCAAGCCAAACATATACAAATGCATATAAAATGCAATTAATAACACCAAATAGAAAAGCAAAGCAAAGCANTTGGCGAATTCACCGGTTTGCGTGCCAATTTTTTCGTGTCGAAAATATGGCAATATGGGTGTCCTTTCCTACCAAAATGGGTACCCCGGACGCGTTGGCGCAGTCTAATTTGTCGTCGGAGGTCATTCGGAAAAGTTTGCATTATCACCCGTCATTTGGGCTTAATTGAAAACCGATTTAGTGCAAATTCGTGAATTTCGTGTATTTGATGTGTGTTCCGATTTCGTGCAAATTCGTGAATTTCGTGTACTTGATGTGTGTATGTGACGAAAAAGGTCGTGACGATGTTCCTGAGGCTTGAAGTCCTATTTGGATCATCTTCCTTGAATCTTCGCAAAATAATCCATAACCGCTCGTTCATAAAACGATAGTCTTGTGCCAAAGATGCTAGGCATCAAAGGAAAATAGAAATCGGCTGGAGCTTCTAGAAGGATGAGTCTCAATTCTAGTTTTCTAAGATAGTCCATAGGGATTTCTAGAGCTAGAACCTAGACTAAAGACCTCACAAAAATGAGGTCAACACATACTCGACTATATATTTTTCTCATTAAAATTCAATTTATATTTTATTAGATTTATTCTTATAAGTAATAATATACTCATCTCTTTTCTGTTATAAAATATTAGCAATAACAAAATCATACGTTGAACTAATATCTAAAATGGTTATATCTTCTTTGATCACTTCAATGTCATAACCACCATGAATATTTCCAAAATCTTCTACCACTACCAACATGTCAATTTAAATTTTCTCAAATAAAAATTCTTTCTTCAAGACATATCATTCGTATTAATTATTTTAGGTTATTCCAGAATTTTTTTTTTAAAACCTATATCTAAATATACTTGAGAAGTATAAACAATAACACCATTAAAAATCTTAGCATCAACAATAATCTTTGGGACTATAATTTTATCTTTAATTTTATAAATTTTCAAAGCATTTTCTTTCAAAATCGTATTTATAATTACATCTACACCATTTCTAGCGCGACTCTTATCTGAATATCAAAATTTTAAAACCTAAGTTATCAATCTCTTTAATTTTTCTCCAACCCATTTAATTTCTTGCATACAAAAGAAATTTAACTTTCTATGAACCATAATATCTATAGATTCTATTAATTTACCCGTGAGAGTACCAATATTCTAAGATTTTATCATATATTAGTTTCATTGACAAATTTTTTTGCCCGCTTGCTTATTCAAAACTACACTCGGGTGTAGATATAACGGTCCTTGCACATTTATCATTGTATTCAAGTTATATAATGTGTCCCTTTCAGAGGATGTCCTATAATATAAAGAATTCACGTCGTGTTTTTTTTTTTTTTTTTTTTTAAAAAATTTTATGTTAATTGTCGACTATCAAAGGGAACCATTCACTTTTCGCACTTGAGGCTTGGTGCCTGATAATGAAAATGTTTTATTTGGACAAAGTGCTAGATGAAAAAAATGTTTTGCCTTAAGTTACAATTCTACAACAAAGGTTTATTGAACCTACATATAAATCCATGATAGATCATGAGAGTTGAAAATAGAGTTCAAAAACAATTTGAATACAAGATCAAACATAAACATGATTTTTTAATAGAGATTAAGTTATAACTAAATGTAAAACTGGATAAATGATATCTAATATAGTTGATTGACAAACAAACAAATCTCATGATTCAAATCTTTATGAAATATCAATTAATATTATTTTCATGATAGATCCTTAGACTGATGTTGACTTTTCTTTTAATTAGCATTCCTTAACATACCAATTTATTAAAGCACTTACGGAAAAAGTAAAGTTGCGTCGGCATTTTCAAATTACTTTTTACAAACAACTACTTTAGTCTAAAGGTGCATAATTCTTCTAAACACATATTTAAGTGATTTAAATTAAATTTATTTTAAAATATTATTCTAAAGGTGCATAATTCTTCTAAACGCCTTCTAGAGACCTTAAGCATTCGGCCAACCTTTGTTCTACAACCTTACTATCACCAAAACCCTAACCCTAAACAACAATTTCTTTTCAATCAAAATTTTAATTGGAAAATGAAACGCTAGTCCGCCAAGAAGAAACTCTCAACAAGGTGTTCAGAAGTTCACTATGGAGAACATGCAGCAGAAAATCCTCTAATTTTAGAGGAGTCTCGCTACTCTTGAAAGAAGACAATATGGAAAAGCCATGCATAGCAACAACAATGACCCATCTGATAAAGGAGTTGAAGAAAACATTTTCCATCAAGCAGCTTCGAGTGATAAAGAGTTGATGCCACATCGATTCGGCATTGAGTGTAGGATGATAGAGGGAGGTTATGAAGAAAATGTGAATTTATCAAATTTTGACTAGTGTGTGGATCTAAACAAGTTCATTAAATGGCTCCAAACAATAGAAAGGGCCTTCAAGTACAAGAACATCCCATCTGACATAAAAGTAAAGTTAGCTTACATTAAATTAAAGAAGAATTTATCTCTATGGTGGAAAATTTTGAAACACTTATACCAATATGAGAGCAAAAAAAATCACTGTTCAGTTAAGATGAAAAAGAAGATGCGGCGTCAATAGCTTCCCCTATATTACAAACAAACTATATTCATAAAACTCTGAATTGAAGGAATTATAGGAGCACACAATATTGAGGACCTTGGAGAGCAAAATTCATCTATTAGTATTATGATGCAATCGTAGTCATATTGGTCTCTACTCGATATACAAACCTTAGCTTTAAAAATTGAGAAACAACAATGTCATTAGGAGATTAACACACCTTACAGATAGAGTTCAACCCCAAGAGCAGGCAGCAGGAGTAAACCAATGGTGCACTCAAGCCAATCTACCCAAGTAGAAGCCAATCCATAATAGAGAAAAGATGGAGACCACTAGCACTCTCAAATTTATCCCAGCTAGAAAGTGCTTCAATTGTTATGATTTTAGGTACATTGAGACTAACTACCCATATAGGAGGGCAATCAGCTTCACTGAACAGGTGGCAGTTGAAAAAACAGACAGTTACAAAAAATAAGGATACAAAAAATGAGTATCAGCTTCTAGTTGACGATGAAGAAATACTAATGATATGAAGGGTATTGCAGGCTTTAGCCAATGAGAGAGCGACAACGGATTCCACATAATATATTTCATACTCTTTGCATCAAAAAGGAAAGATGTGCAATCTTATCCTAGACGCAAGTAGTTGTGAGAGAACGTAGTTTCTACCCAAATGATCGATAAGTTGAATCTGGCAAAAAGCACACCCAACGATATCTCCTATTGTGGTTGAAGAAGGAAAATAAGATCACAATTGACCGGCAATATCTTCTGAAGTTTTCTATTAAATAAAAGTTATAAGAGTCAGTGTTGTGTGACATAATACTCATAGATGTTTGTCACATCCTATGAGGTCATCTTTGAGAGATACGATCATTGCACAGATCATGATGGCTACAAAAATACATATTCTTTCACAAAAAAAGAGAAAAACATTATAATCGTCTTAAAAAAAGTTTGAGATAATGAGCATTTCTATTAAGTTTAAGAATATGGTGTCATGAGCTTTTTTTTTCATCTTTGAGAGATACGATCATTGCACGGATCATGATGGCTACAAAAATGCATATTCTTCCACAAAAAAGTACTCGTCTTAAGAAAAGTTTGAAATAATGAGTATTTCTACTGAGTTTAAAATATGGTGTCATGAGCTATTTTTTGCGAGACTTTGAAAGAAGCACCAATTGAATTGGCATTGGTTCTCTTATAAGGCAATGAATCTAAGGAGTTGACATTAGATGCAGTGCAATCCTTACTAAGAGGATTTTAGGATTTTATGATCTACAATCTACCTCCTTGGTTACCACTGATAAGAGAGAATCAGTATGTCATCAATTATGATATAGATATTAATTTTTTTAACTATTTTTGGAAGGTTCAATGGAGGAAGTTCAGCTCAACTCAAACTTACGGCCCCCCATAGAGATGACCAAATAGGAGTGGCGACCCTCGACTTTGAAATCTCCCAAGTATCTTGTGAAAATGAATATCAGACGGTAGAATCCAAATAATTCAATTAAATAAGGTGAAGCCTCTCCCATTCATAAAGAGTGACGTGCGGATTCCGCATTATGCTGCGGATCACAAAATCCAACAACTGCGGGATTGATTTGAGATGGGCTTTCATCTAGTAGGGCATGCAATGGTGAGATTTTCCAACTATTTTGGGTTGTATATGCCCTTATTTCCCTTTTTTCCCTTATTTTTTATATCTTATTAGGGTTACTTTTGTTTAGGAATACTACTTATATGTTGGGTTTTTCGATTTTTTAGAGACTTTTGTTTTGTGTATTTTTGAGAGTTTATTATATGATTTTTGCCCTTAGGAAAAGTAGTATCCTCTTGCAAATAATATGTATGAGAAAAGATGATGAACCTTCTCATCATCCATATCCCCTTCCAAACAGTGTCGGCCTCACATATTATCATTCTTTTGCTATTTCATAATCACTTTTTCGCTAAATTCACCTCCTAAATACCTTCTAATTGCCCTAGAACAGTGTCACACATGCTACATATAAAGTTGAACAAGTTAAANGTAAGTATAAATAACACAATAAAAAAGAATTTCAAAGCTCATAACTTGAAGTTGCATTTAAGGCTATCAAAAAAGCTCGTTGTTTTTGAAAAGCTCGTGTTTAACTTGCTAAGTAGCTCATGTTTGATTCATTCGCTAAGCGAGCAGAACATGAACATATAAATAAGCTGAACACGAACAATTGTTTATTCGTTTGTGTTCAGCTCATTTTAGCTCAAAGTAATTAAATAATAATATTTATTTATACATTTTTTTTATTTTTAAATTTTACTTTAAAAAAAATGTCTGTAAGAGATTTGGGTGGTATATATATATATATATATATATATATATATATAAAGTAAAGCTTAGGTGTTAGATATGTAAATAAATAAGCTTGGTTGGTAAGTATGTAAAGGCCTAAGAAAATCAAAGCTAACTCGAATCCATCTCATAGTTCACGATTTCTTTTATGTTTAGGTGTTAGATATGTAATACATAGGAATTGGCTGGTATGTATGCAAATGTCCAAAAAATTAAAAAGCAAAGGTCGACTCCCATCTCATAGTTCCGTGGTTTCTGTTTTATTTGTTTAAGTGTTAGATATGTAAATACATGGAATCAGCTGGTACACACGTAAATGTTCAAAAAAAAGTGTTTAAATGATGGAAATATAAGTGTTTAAATGATGGAAAAATCCTCTTTTGAGCAAAATAGTTATCCAGCCCGCTTGGAACATGTAGGTACCAAGCTCCAATTTTAGTCGAACATGAGCTTAATTCAAACATTCGAACAATTTGAGTCAAATTCAAACAAATCAAACCGAACGTGAACATATATTTAAAAAACAATTTTGAACACGAGTCTACTTCAAATGAGTCAAACACGAACAGAAGCTCGGCTCTCGTATGTTTACACCCCTAGTTGCATTATATAAATCTTCTTTCACTTTCATGAGTATGGACAAACTAGTTAAGAAAAACAGTCTAAATAGATCAAACTTAAAATAAATACTATGCAATGGCATTTCTTCAATGCTTGAAGACAGAACAGCACAAAAATTAAATGTCTAAGAAACATCTGCTTATGATTGGTTGTTTCAAGTTATTAAATTCTAAGCAGCAAAAAACTTAGCCATAAGATCAGCATTCGAAAATCAATAGATGTCAACAGCAAAATCAAGGGGGAGGGTGGGAATGGGGACAATAAAAAATTGCAAAAAAAAGTAGACTTTTTCGTCTCACCTGTTAAAAAATTCAACCATTAATCAAGGAATCAAGTGTTATAAAAAAAGGAAAGGNGGATGATATTTCAGAAACGCTTCGGATTCGTCTTCCAGGCATGTTTTCTGTTTGAAAAAATATTGTATAAAGATTCCGCATGTAAAGTTATGTGCGAAGTCTAATAAAAACAAGTCACGTGGAAGTGACAGAAAAAAAAATCGGCCAGGTAACACTGAATAATATTCCCCCCGTATTATTTCGTGTTATTCAGGTATTATTATACGTTATTCAGGTGTCATTGTGTTATGGAAATATTATCGATGTTATAATAACACAATAATAACACACAATAATACATGAATAACACACAATAATACGTGAATAACATATGAGAAATATTCTCTCTCTTGTGTTGTCGGACAGTTTATGTCATTGTCAGGTGGCGTGATTTCATAGCACTGCGCACGTAACTCTACGTGCGGAGTCTTTATGCAATATTTTCTCCTTCCGTTTACTTTCACAGTTGGAAGTTGGGTAAATAAATAAATAACTACGTAAATAAATATTATGTATTTATATATTTAATATTTATTTAATAATTATGTAAAATACAGAAGCATTAATAATTAGTCTCTGTGATTGTTTTGTTGTACGTACATAATATTGAAGATTTATATGCTGCATGAATGAACGTTAAAATTTAGGAGTTGTATATATAAATTCATAGCAAACGTGTGATATGTATGTGCATGGACTTTTATACGTAATTTGTAAATTCTTCATTCAGATTTTAAATTAACAGTAAAGATATAATTTTTATTATTTTTCTATTTTTCTTATTAAGTTTAAAATTATTTTATCACCTGAATATCAAACATACAATATTTTTTTTATCATTAATTACTGGAATTATAAGTATACAATATTTAGATCATACATGCATAATTTTTTTTAAATTTAATATTTTCTATATTTTATTAATTTTTTAAAATGCCAGAGATTCTTCTCAAGTGATAAAAAAATAATATGATTGCATAAATATATAATAATAAGGTCGTCTGCCATAAGTAAATAATTGAATTTATTTTAGAAAATTTATTTGTTTGTATGTCCGGGCGATGGTTCAGATGCAATACTCGTAATATTCAAGTCTTATTAGATGACACGACTATTTTTGAATCATAATATGATTAAGTTTGCTTTTCCTATAAGTTATAAACAATCTATTATTTATAAAGCGAGCCATCATATTTCTACAAAATATTGTATTTAATTACATACGTAATATCATATTGAATCATATAATGACATGTTATTCATTATAAAGATGAAATTAAGTATATTTATTTTGAAGACTAAATAAAAATGCAAAAATACATAATAATTTTAAAATAATTTTATGAAAATTGAAAACTCATGCTAAAAATAAGAAGTTCGCACCCACATAAATATACATATGTAAGACATGATCAATATTGCATGCGGACATCTGGTGTGTGATTCAGGTTTCAGTAAAGAACAGCTCAAAGTTCAGATGGACAACTCTGGCAACCTTAGGGCAATCGGTGAGCGGCCCCTTGATGTCAGTGGTCGTCGATGGATCCGTTTCCAAACAGAGCATCCCATTCCTAAGAGCTGCGACGTTATAGGTGTCAGAGCACGATTTGACAACAACATCCTCTACATAAACTTTCCCAAATTAATCACTGAAGAGCCGAAGCCCACAATACCGCCACCAACATCAATGCCGAAACCCGAGCTCGAACCTGCACCGGAGCCAGAGAAGAAGCCAACAGTGCTAGAGGAGAAGCAAGAGCTCGAAAGCAAAAAGAAGGAAGAGGAGGAGCTGAAGGAAAAGGTAGAGGAAGAGAAAGAGCAGAGAGATGTTGATAATGGTGAGAAGGAGGAGAAGATGAGGGTAAGGTTTTTGGAGAGGATAAAAAGGCGGAGAAAGGTGGTGCTTAATATGTTTGTGGCTTTGGTTGTGATTGTGGCGATTGGGATATATGTAGGTTATAAGATGAGGAGGGGTGCATGGAGGTCCAAAGGAGAATAGTTGAGGTTATAAGATGAGGAGGGGTGCATGGAGGTCCAAAGGAGAATAGTTGAGTGATGGGGGGTGGTTGGTAAAATATTTGTTAATTAATTGTGAAATGTAATTTTAATGAAATTTATTGAAGTTGAATAAATTGGTGTTGAGGGGGGAAATGTTTACTTTTTTAGAGGCTAATGATTATGTGTATTAATTAATAACATTGATATATGTAAACTCAATGTGATATTATGACTGTGCTTTTTTGTTGTATATTGGTATTCTCTAAATCTCGGGAGAATATTACATGTGTAGTTTGCAAGCATGCAAACTCCATACCTAATATTTCAAATTAAATCTCATATTTATTTTTTTCTTATTTTTTATTTAGGAAATGAAAATTGCGTTGAAAACAATTTCATTACAAATTGTTTTCATTGTGTTAGGTAATATTTTCATTCAAGTTGGTTTCTTAAGGCATTATGAGTTTGGGTGTTGGGTACTTATGTGAAGTAAAACATAATAAAACAATTAATTAAATTTATAATTGTTGCTTATAGCTTCATAATGTCAATAAAAAAGGACAGAAATCAGACAACTAAATTAGGAGTGTTCTATAATAAGGAGCCTCCTTATTTTCAATATGTTTATTCTGATTTATTTCTCTTTTAGCTGAATATTTAGATGAGAAATATGTATTATTAAGTTAATTAAAATAGATCATGCACTTTATTTTGTAACTAAAATAGATTGTGAGATTGTTATTTAATGGAATGAAAGCAAAGGGAAAAGACAATTCAGCCAATTCATAATTTAACATATTTTTCTCAAAACTTTTACATGGTATTAGAGTCAAAATTTTCCCCTAACCACCGGTAGTTATTGGAGGAACGTCAAGACTCACTTCTCGTTGGACTTCTTGCAGGAAGGGAGGAATTATTTCTTTGCCTTGTTTCTCACTCGTCTGCTTTGTCTAAAACCCCGCACCACAACCATGCCTTCCGCCGGAGAGAACAATCTCGCCGCATGAGACGACGAAGTCACTGATAACGAGGAAATGATTAGCATCGGCGACCACATCCATCGGTAAATCGCCAGAACAAGCAAAGGAGACGAATCCCGGCGGATGTTTCAGAAGCTGTAGACTCACGCAGGCGAGTTGAAGGTCTTGCAGGGGTTTTTTAAGTTTACGTCGAAGAGGGGAACGATGCACGACAACTACCAGCATGACACAAGACCCTTCTTCAACGAGATATGGCCTCTGCTACAGTTCAATTTCAATAAGAACCAGATAGCGGAGAAACAGCGTCTTCTCAAAAAAAAGTACCGCAACACTGCCACCAAGATGAGATCGAGCCGGGGGTTCGTTTTTAAGAGCCCTCACGATCGAGCTACCTACTAGATTTCACGTAAGATCTGGAGCACCACGTTTTTCCGCCTAGGGTTTCTCTAGTGCCACAGTCGCGCCTCTCTCCTCCTTGAGCCTCGATTCCCTTCCATGGTGGTTGTTGATCCTGCGGTCCCATTACCGACAACGTTCTTGGGGTTGGCACCACCTGCAAAATGCTACTTATCTTCCGCACACTGCTGAACGGTTCTCCGTGAAAAGGTTTCAAAAAGCACAATGTCCCATTGTTGAAAAAATAAGGTGAAAAAAAAAATTATATCTTGAAGATCAGACTTACTCAACAGGCAGATAAATGTCATAGGTCTGCACGCCAAGAGATGAAACTTATTGTAAAGTGCAAAATCCATTCATTGTGGAAATTAAAGATCCTTGGGTTGAAAAGGGATGTTATGTTTGTATCATTATTCGTCCGATTCAGATCTTATTCACTGGGCATCGTTGGTTCTGTGGCATCATCGACTGCTTCTTACGCTTCTCTTTGTTTGCTTTAGCTTTGAGCTTTGACACTCTTGAGCTTCGGCATTCTTGGGCTTCAGCCTCTAGAGCTTCGACACTCTGAGGCTTCGGCCTCTCGAGCTTCAGCACTCTCCGTCTTCGTCCTCTCGAGCTTCGCACTCTCAGGCTTTGGCACTTTGAGGCCTCGACACTCTCAGGCTTCGACACTTTCAGACTTCAAAACTCCCAGGTTTCAAAATTCTTAGGCTTCGACAATCTCAGACTTTGGTACTCTCGGATTCAACAGCTTGAGGATTTTTTGTCCTGACAATGTTATCAGCTTCTTTTTGGCAAATTGATGTTTCCTGATCAGTCAACATTAATTTGAGGGGGATGTCAATCTGGAAGGACAGAAATCAGACAACCAAAATTAGGAGTGTTTTAAAATTAGGAGCTTCCTTATTTCCAATATCTTTATTCTGATTTATTTACCTTTTAGTTGAATATTTAGATTATGAATATGTATTATTAAGTTACCTAAAATAAATCATGCACTTTATTTTTTACCTAAAATAAATTGTATGAATGTTATTTAATGGAATTAAAGCAAAGGGAAAAGGCAATTGAGTCTATTTTTCTCAAAACTTTGACACATAATCAATGAAAAATTTATTGAGATATTTCTTTAGCATTTGCTTCTTCCAGATAAAGCCTCACTCCATAATAAGATGTCAAAATTTTTGAGATTTTATAAATTCTTCACTTGTGCAAAACCAACAGAGAATTTTGAAACATTAAATGTACATGCACTTATTTTTTAAATCAAAAGTTATGCGCTAAAAATCAAATGTTATAGAAATTTATAACTTTAATAATATTATATGGAGACTCTGACCATGCACACATAACAAAAATGTTGTTTAGAGCAGCATGGGAGAAGTAATATTTTTACTTCAAAATTTGAAATGATAACAAAATTTTTAGGTCTCACTCAGTTGAAATAACTCTACCAATATATGTTACAGGTTATAAATAATGCAGTTTTGTGACTCTGCAGAAGATGTGAAAATATTAGTTTACAAGAATTGTGGAAGGTGGCTTCCATTTTAGAAGAATAAAAAGTTGAAAAATCTTCAATTGTTAAAGCTATTTTCAACATATTGTAGGAAATCTATTCAATCATTTTCGTAGAGAAGAGAGAATAGAGGCAAAAAAAAGTTTTAAATAATTAACACCAAACAAAAGTATTGATAGCAATGGTGGATGGCATAAATTGGGGTCAATAGTGTTAGCTATGGTGTGTTAATGTTGTTCATGATGATTAATGGTGAAGTCAACGAGCATTGACTGCATGCATTGTCTTTCTTGTGATAGCGTGCATCATTTTTTGTGTTGATTCAATCATCTACGTTATTGGCAATAACTTGTATTAACTTTGGTGTGGATGTCATGTTTTAGCGTTGTTGGAGATGGTGTGAGCTGATGTTGTAGTGTAGAAGGTGGTGTTAGTTTGATAATGATAGTCGAACAATTATGATTTGGTGATAGAGATCAGACACATGTGGTTTGAGTATGGCAGCTATACAATTATGGTTGGACAATGTTGGTCTGGTGACTGTGGTTGTGTGATAACGATCATATGATTATTTCCAGGCGCTGATATTTAGGTGACTATGATTTTATAATGGTTGTTAAAGGACTGTGGTCGGATGATTATTTATATAGTTTGGTGATGATAGTCTAGCAATTAGGTCATATCATTACAATTGCCCCTGGTGAATCAATGATTCATGGGTTTGAACTTTGGACATGACTTTATTGTTCTAGTCAAAGCTATCTTTAATTATTCTCTCTATGGCTATGCTCCATTTAATGTGAAGAATAATAATCTATTTCTAATTTTTTAGAGCGATAATTGATAAATTTAGCTAAAATTCTCAAAATCACCGTTAAATAATTTGTATTAATTCATTTAATTTTAAATTGCTCTTATAACATTTAAAAATAGTCAACTCAACCTGACTAGAGACCCCTTCCTATCCATTTCTCCGACCAAGACAGTGATCGAGAAAAAAATACGAGAGGAAGAAGAAGGAAGGAAAATGGAGAAGAGGAGGAGGAAGAAGAATGAATAAGCTAACTTCTGGAACTCTCCAAGTACTCCTGTGATCACTTCTCAAGTTTCTATCTCTTCTTGCAATTTCTTGGGTTAGGACAGTGACTAAGAAAGAAAACTAAAGAGGATAAAGAAGAAAAAGAATGGAGAAGAGTGAGAAGACAAAGGGTGAAGAAGCTCTCTAAAGACTCAAAAAACTCTCCCCCAGCCTCTCTTCAAGTGAGATGAGTGCGATCTCCTTCTCCATTCCTCCCCGCTCAAGATATTTTTCTTGACTCAAGGCATGGAATGACTGTTTGCCTCATTTGGTAAGGTCCCATATAACTCACATGCCATTTTCGACTTTAAAACCAGAACAACAACTTATCTTGGTGGTGGGACATCGTTAGGGTGCAAAATGGGGGACCATGCAATAAGCTGACAAAAAAAAAAAGAGTGTTGCGTGGCCACGAAACAAATAGGGCAAGGTCACACCCCCATGTCGGCGTGGTCACACCCCCATGTAGGTATGGCCACGCTACATATGGTGTGGTCACGCCTACCCTGTTGGGAGTTGTTTTATGAGTCTGATAATTTAAGCCACAAGGCAAGAATTTGAAGGTCACCCTTAAGCGAAAATGCTATTCTGGACGCATCCACGCTACCTATTCTGTCATCTGGAGTCATATAACAAACAATTCTTCACGAGTAAACCAATTAGGGTCCGATTTGTTTGCACTGCACCGAACAAAACTCGTTCGGTCAAAGTCACCTCATCAATGTAATGCCAGCCGACCCTCGCTTCATCGACAATTAAAGCCTAGTAAAATGATATTGGCCACATGCCAGAGGATTGAAAAAGGATATCTTGAGCCATGGGGAGGCATATGTCCGTGATGCATACCATAAGGTCGTTCGAGCGCACATCCTATGCCTGTGGCATCAAAAGATGATGCCAACAAGCGAATTGAAAATCTATAGTGGCATTTAATTCTTTTTTGTTAATGGTGACTACCATTTTCAGTTCATGTCATCACCAATCCTTCTAATTAAAAATTTTGCTAATTGCCTTCATGATCATTCTATATTGCCATATTTTTGGCCTANGTCAGATGATATTTCAGAAACGCTTTGCATTCGACTTCCAGGCATGTCTTCTCTTTGAAAAATATCGTATCAGGACTCCGCATGTAGAATTATGTGTGGAGTCTAATGAAATAACGTCACGTGAAAGTGACAGAAAAAAAATTTTGATCAGGTAACACTGGGGAATATTCCTCCCATGTTATTTCGTGTTATTCAGATATTATTGTATGTTATTTAGGTGTTATTGAGTTATAGAAATATTTCCGGTGTTATAATAACACAATAACACATCAATAACACTTGAATAACACACAATAATACATGAATAACACACAATAACACCTGAATAACATAGGAGAAATATTCTCTCTTGTGTTGTCTGACAGATTATTTATTTTCTGTCATCGCCGGGTGGCGTGATTTCATTGGATTGCACACGTAATTCTACGTGAGAAAGTCCTGATGCAATATATTCTCCTTCCGTTTACTTTCACAGTTGGAAGTTGGGTAAATAAATAAATAACTACGTAAAAAAATATTATGTATTTATATAATTAATATTTAATATTTAATATTTAATATTTAATATTTATTTAATAATTATGTAAAATACATAAGCATTAATAATTAGTCTCAGTAATAGTTTTGTTCTACGTACATAATATTGAAGATTTATATGCTGTATGAATGAACGTTGAAATTTAGGAGTTGTATAAGTAAATACATAGCAATCGTGTGATATGTATGTGCATGAACTTTTATAGAATCATCACAGCTATTTGCCTATTTTCATACGTAATTTGTAAATTCTTCGTTCAGATTTTAAATTAACAGTAAAGATATAATTTTTATTATTTATCTATTTTTATTATCAAGTTTAAATTTATTTTATCACCTGAATATCAAGCATACCATATTTTTTTATCATTAATTACTGGAATTATAAGTATACAATATTTAGATCATACATGCATAATTTTTTTTTAATTTAATATTTTCTATATTTTATTAATTTTTTAGAATTCCAATCTAGATATTCTTCAGCGATAAAAAAAATAATATGATTGCATAATAAGGTCGTCTGCTATAAGTAAATAATTGAATTTATTTTAGAAAATTTATTTGTTTGTACGTCTGGATGATGGTTCGGATACAATACTCGTAATATTCAAGTCTTATTAGATCGCACGACTGCCTTTGAATCATAATCCGAACATACAATTGTCACATGTTATTTTAAGTTCGTTTTTCCTGTAAGTTATAAAGTGAGCCATCATATTTCTACAAAATATTGTATTTAATTACATACATAGTATCATATTGAATCATATAATGACATGGTATTCATTATAAAGATGAAACTAAATATATTTATTCTGAAGATATTTGTATCAAATTTTAAATATTGTTATTTTACCTTAGAAACTAAATAAAAATATAAAAATACATAATAATTTTAAAATAATTTTATGAAAATTGAAAACTAATGCTAAAAATAAGAAGTTCGCACCCACATAAATATACATATGCAAGACATGATCAATATTGCATGCTGACATCTGGTGCGCGATTCAGGTTTCAGTAAAGAACAGCTCAAAGTTCAGATGGACAACTTTGGCAACCTTAGGGCAATCGGTGAGCGGCCCCTTGATGTCAGTGGTCGTCGATGGATCCGTTTCCAAACAGAGCATCCCATTCCTGAGGGTTGCGACGTTAAAGGTGTCAGAGCACGATTTGACAACAACATCCTCTACATAAACTTTCCCAAATTAATCACAGAAGAGCCGAAGCCCACAATACCGCCATCAACATCAATGCCGAAACCCGAGCTTGAACCGACACCGGAGCCAGAGAAGCAGCCAGCAGTGCTAGAGGAGAAGCAAGAGCCCGAAAGCAAAAAGAAGGAAGAGGAGGAGGTGAAGGAAAAGGTAGAGGAAGAGAAAGAGCAGAGAGCTGTTGATAATGGTGAGAAGGAGGAGAAGATGAGGGTAAGGTTTTTGGAGAGGATAAAAAGGCGGAGAAAGGTGGTGCTTAATATGTTTGTGGCTTTGGTTGTGATTGTGGTGATTGGGATCTATGTAGGTTATAAGATGAGGAGGGGTGCATGGAGGTCCAAAGGAGAATAGTGTAGGTTATAAGATGAGGAGGGGTGCATGGAGGTCCAAAGGAGAATAGTTGAGTGCTGGGGGGGTGGTTAGTAAAATATTTGTTAATTAATTGCGAAATGTAATTTTAATGAAATTATTGAAGTTGAATAAATTGGTGTTGCGGGGGAAATGTTTACTTTTTTAGAGGCTAATGATTATGTGTATTAATTATTAACATTGCTATATGTAAACTCAATGTGATATTATGATTGTGTTTTTTTTGTTGTATATTGGTATTCTCTAAATCTCGAGAGAATATTACATGCGTAGTCCGCAAGTATGTGGACTCCATACCTAATATTTCAAATTAAATCTCATATTTATTTTTTCTTATTTTTTATTTAGGAAATGAAAATTGCGTAGAAAACAATTTCATTACAAATTATTTACATTGTGTTAGGTAATATTTTCATTCAAGTTGATTTCTTAAGGCATTATGAGTTTAGGTGTTGGGTACTTATGTGAAGTAAAATATAATAAAACAATTAATTAAATTTATAATTGTTGCTTATAGCTTCATAATGTCAATAAAAAAGGACGGAAATCAGGCACCTAAATTAGGAGTGTTATATAATAAGGAGCTTCCTTATTTCCAATATATTTATTCTGATTTATTTCCCTTTTAGCTGAATATTTAGATTAGAAATATGTATTATTAAGTTATCTAAAATAGATCATGCACTTTATTTTGTAACTAAAATAGATTGAGAGATTATTATTTAATGGAATGAAAGCAAAGGGAAAAGGCAATTCAGCCTATTCAGAATTTAGCATATTTTTCTCAAAACTTTGACATGTTATTAGAGTCAAGTTTTTCCCCTAACCACCAATAGTTATTGGAGGAACGTCAAGACTCCCTTCTCGCCAGACTTCTTGCAGGAAGGGAGGAACTATTTTTTTGTCTTAATTCTCAATCGTCTGCTTTGTCTAAAACCCCGCACCACAACCATGCCTTCCGCTGGAGAGAACGATCTCGCCGCAGGAGACGACGAAGTCACTTATAACGAGGAAATGATTGACATCAACGACCACATCCATCAACAAATCGCCAATAAAGCAAAGGAGAGGAACCCCGGGGGATGTTTCAGAAGTTGTGGACTCACGCACATGAGTTGAAGGTCTTGCATGTATTTTTGGAGTTTACGTCGAAGAGGGGAATGACGCACGCCAACTGCCAGCATGACACGGGACCCTTCTTCAACGAGATCTGGCCTCGACTACTGTTCGATTTCAATAAGAACCAGATCGCGGAGAAACAACGCCGTCTCAAAAAAAAGTATCACAACGCTGCCACCAAGATGGGATCAAGCTGGGGGTTCGTTTTAAAGAGCCCTCACGATCGAGACACCTACAAGATTTCACGTAAGATCTGGAGCACCAAGTTTTTCCGCCTAGGGTTTCTCTAATGCCACAGTCGCACCTCTCTCCTCCGCGAGCCTCGATTCACATCCATGGTGGTTGCTGCTCCTGCGGTCCCATTACCGACAACATTCTCGGGGTTGGCACCGCCTGCAAATGCTACTTATCTTCCGCACACTGTTGGATGGTACTCTGTGAAAAGGTTTCGAAAAACACAATGTCCCATTGTTGAAAGAACAATGTGGAAAAAAATTATACCTTGAAGAAGATCAGACTTGCTCGATCGGCAAATAAATGTCGTAGGTCTGCTCGCCAAGAGATGAAACTTATTCTAAAGTGCAAAATTCATTCATTGTGGAAATTAAAGATCCTTGGGTTGAAAAGGGATATTATGTTTGTATCATTATTCGTTCGATTCAGATATTGTTCACCGGGCATCGCTGGTTCCGTGGCATCATCGACTGCTTCTTTTGCCTCGCATTGTCCGCTTTAGCTTCGGGCTTCGACACTCTTGAGCTTCGGCATTCTTGGGCTTTGGTTTCTCGAGCTTCAACACTCTGAGGCTCCGGCCCCTCGGGCTTCAATACTCTCCGGCTTCGGCCTCTCGGGCTTCGACCCCGTCAGGCTTCGGCACTCTGAGGCTTCGACACTCTCAGGCTTCGACACTTTCAGACTTCGACACTCAGGTTTCAATTTCTTAGGCTTTGACAATCTTAGACTTCGGCACTCTCGGATTCAGCAGCTTGAGGATTTTTTGTCGCGACAATGTTATCAGCTTCTTGTTGACAAATTGATGCTTCTTGATCAGTAAACATTAATTTGAGGGGGGATATCAATCTGGAAGGACGAAAATTAGGCAGCCAAAATTAGGAGTGTTTTATAATTAGGAGTTTCCTTATTTTCAATATCTTTATTCTGATTTATTTCCCTTTTAGCTGAATATTTAGATTAGGAATATGTATTATTAAGTTATCTAAAATAGATTATGCACTTTATTTTATACCTAAAAAAATTGTAAGATTGTTATTTAATGGAATTAAAGTAAAGGGAAAAGACTATTGAGCCTATTTTTCTCAAAACTTTGACACATAATCAATGAAAAAATTATTGAGATATTTCTTTAACATTTGTTTCTTCCAGATAAAGCCTCACTCCATAATAAGATGTCAAAATTTTTGAGATTTTATAAATTCTTCACTTGTGCAAAACCAATAGAGAATTTTGAAACATTAAATGTACATGCATTTATTTTTTAAATCAAAAGTTATGCGCTAAAAATCAAATGTTATAAAAATTTATAACTTTAATAATATTATACGGAGATTCTAGCCATGCACACATAACAAAAATGTTGTTTAGAGTAGGGCTGTCAAAACGACTCGTTGTTCGCGAGCAGCTCGTGTTCGACTCGTTAAGAAGCTCGTGTTCGGCTTATTAATTTCGTTCGATAAGTTAACGAGCCGAACATGAGCTAAGATGTGTTCGTTCATGTTCGGCTCGTTTTGGCACGAAATACTACTCATCAAGTTTATATATATATATATATATATATATAATAGTATTTTAAAAAAAATCTAATTGACTACAAGGCTACAAAGATTTATAACCAATTAAAATATTGATTAAGNACGAAATACTACTCATCAAGTTTATATATATAATAGTATTTTTAAAAAAATCTAATTGACTACAATGCTACAAAGATTTATAACCAATTAAAATATTGATTAAGAAAATAGAATAAAAATTATTAAATTAGATTCAAATGATGTTTTAATATAAATAATAATTTTTAAATTTTGCTCAAACCCTTATTGTCTTATGGCTACATGATTAGAGTTGTTAAAATGACTATTAGTTCGTGAACAGCTCGTGTTCGGCTCGTTAAGCAAACGAGCCGAACACAAACACATTTTTTGAGCTCNCTCGCAGGTTTCGACACTTTCAGACTTCGACACTCTCAGGTTTCGACATTCTTAGGCTTCGATAATCTCAGAATTTGGCACTATTGGATTCAACAACTTGAGGATTTTTTGTCCCGACAATGTTATCAGCTTCTTGTTGGCAAATTGATGCTTCCTGATCAGTCAACATTAATTTGAGGGGGGGAGTCAATCTGGAAGGACGACAATCAGGCAGCCAAAACTAGAAGTATTTTATAATTAGAAGCTTACTTATTTCCAAAATCTTTATTTTGATTTATTTCTCTTTTAGCTGAATATTTAGATTAGGAATATGTATTATTAAGTTATCTAAAATAGATTATGCACTTTATTTTTTGTACCAAATAAATTGTAAGAATGTTATTTAATGAAATTAAAGCAAAGAGAAAAGGCAATTCAGCCTATTCAGAATTTAGCCTATTTCTCTCAAAACTTTGACACATAATCAATGAAAAAATTATTGAGATATTTCTTTGACATTTGCTTCTTCCAGGCCTCACTCCATAATAAGATGTCAAAATTTTTGAGATTTTATAAATTCTTCACTTGTGCAACACCAATAGAGAATTTTGAAACATTAAATGTACATGCACTTATTTTTAAAATCAAAAGTTATGCGCTAAAAATCAAATGTTATAAAAATTTATAACTTTAATAATATTATAGGGAGATTCTAGCCATGCACACATAACAAAAATGTTGTTTAGAGTACGGCTGTCAAAACGACTCGTTGTTCGCGAACAGCTCGTGTTCGACTCGTTAAGAAGCTCGTGTTCGGCTTATTAATTTCGTTCGATAAGTTAACGAGCCGAACATGAGCTAAGATGTGTTCGTTCATGTTCGGCTCGTTTTGGCACGAAATACTACTCATCAAGTTTATATATATATATATATATATATATAATAGTATTTTAAAAAAAATCTAATTGACTACAAGGCTACAAAGATTTATAA
>JXCR01148828.1:64973-102001 GCA_002079205.1 Phalaenopsis hybrid cultivar
CACTGAAGGTGATTTTTATGTTATATCTTTCAAACTATGCTATGGCTATAGGCACCATTAAGTTTGTTGCTGTGATTTAGGCTAAATATCATTTTCAACATTTGATTTGCCAGAAATTTTGTTTATATTGATATGTTGGTTATTCGGAGCAATCAATCATCATCATTGTTGTTCATTTATTGGCCGTTATTCGTTATAGTTGCCATCAAAATTTACTGTGGCATCTATATACAACCTCCCAATTCCTATGTGTTTACATAGCTAACACCTTAAATTTATTATTTTACATTTATACAATCCACCTCCTTCGTATCACATATTAAATATGACTACTTTTTAATGAATACACATTTTTCATGCATAAATAAGGTGACTTATATGTATAAATTGAAGTTTAGGTGTTAGATGTGTAAATACATAGGAATTGAGTGGTATGCTTTTAAATCTTCCAAATTTATTTTAGAAATTTTTTTAAAATTTATCATTTTTCTTTGTCCTTCGCCTAAATGAGAATGAGGGTTGATGCTAAGTTATTAATTTCTCGTAAAACTCATTGATAAGAATTCTCCAAGATAATTCCTAATTTTACTGGGGCTTATGATCAATTAAAAACTAAACCACACCACGTAATAACCAGATCACATCAATTCGAGAAAATCATGATAAAAAATTGAACAAAAAACACAATCAAAGTAACTAGAAAAATACACGAGAATTTTACGTGAGAAAAAACCAGAGAACCGAAAAAAACCACAGTCACACTGCCAAGAAATTTACTTTAAAAATCAGATAGTCTTTACAGAGAACTCGCACCAGTTTCCTCTCTACACACAAGGAAACTTATAGGACACACTTCAGAATTTTTCGTCGTTGATTCAACGCAAAAAACACACGCCGAGATTCCATAAATCATTCTCTCTAACTCTTCTCTCCTTTACCTGAAACTTGTTAAAGAACACCAAAGGAAAACCTACACCCAGCACGTACATTATGCTGCTCAAAATTTTGGTTTTAAAACCAAAAAAACGTGGTAATTGCACCGAGTGCAAAAACTCCTGAACCTGACGCAAAAGCGCCAGTCTCTCGGGAAGCTGAAAGGCCACGCCCAGTTATTTGGGCTCTTGAGTGCTCATGGCCGGCCCCTTCTCTGTTTGCACCCAAACATGGGCGAAAAAACACCCATAGGGGTAGGGTTGTCAAAAAAGCTTGTTGTTCGTGAACAGCTCGTGTTCGGTTCGTCAACGAGTTCGTGTTCGATTCGTTCGATAAGTAAACGAGACAAACGCGAACAAATTTNGCTATATATGTTGCCTGAGAAGCCGAATAAAGGTTCCTCATTGAAGATACAATCCTTTCTAATAATCTAAAGCTGCTTCTGCAAATATCCTGCCACCAAGCCCTGCTTTATGAAAAGAAGCATACATATATATGAAGACAAACAGATAGACTTCACTCCCAAAGAAGACAAACAGTCATTATTAACCTAGGTTTCACTCAAAAAACCTAGGTTTCACTCGAACAAATAAACGTATAGTCAATATGAAGACAAACATATCTACATTTAACATATGTCACTCAAAAAAGAAGAAATAAACCTAAAAAAAATTATGAAAATCTAACCTAATAGGCAAGCATGAAGATAAACTAGAAATGTTAAAGAAAATATACTAAAAATGACGTTTCGGTACCTTCGGTGGTGCAACCAAGCAAGAATATCGAGCACTGAAGCAAGAATATCGAGCGCTAAAGCAAAAATACCGAATAGTTGATCCAACGCCTGCTTTATAGAAGACAAATAGAAGTAGAGATCAGAGAAATAACACAATCATACAACCCTAAGCTTTCGTTGACGAACTTTTTGCGATTTTGAGACGAAGGATTGAGGAAAGACGAAGGGAGCGTCGAAAGCTTTTCGAGAGGGGAGCGCCGAAAGGATGAATCGCGATTCGCGAACAGTAGGGTTAGGGTTGCTGTGTTTTTAAATTTTAAGTTATGTACTTATATTAATAAATATATAATACTTTATATTAATTATAAAACTTATATTATATAACTATATAATATTTATAATACTATTTACTAAATTATATATTATAATTTATAGAATTTAATATTTTAAAATTTGATAAATTTTTAATATATATAATATAACTATTTTTAAATTTCATAATATTATTTAAATTATTTATATTTCGAACAAAAACGAATCGAACACGAACGAACGGGTCATTGTTCGTGTTTGGTTCGTTTAACAATCCGAACAAAAAAATTTGTTCGTGTTCGTCTCGTTTGCTTATCGAACGAACCGAACACGATCTGCTTCACGAATCGAACACGAACTGTTCGCGAACAACGAGCTTTTTTGACAGCCCTAGCTAGCCTTACTTGAGAATCACGGGGCATGAGGTTCGATAAGACTAATTTAGGATGCTAGCAATGGAAGTAATTTTGTGATAACTCTCTTGCTTTTCCTGTTAGATCATATAGAGAGTGGAAAGAAATCCTAAGAGAATGCAGTTTTGGTATCAAAGTTTATAAAAGGTTTTTTTTTGACATGTTGTATAAAAATAATCTTAATTTATTCGAATTAAGTGAAAATATTACACTTAATAGGAATCAATGGAGTAAAAGAATTTATGTTGCCTACCACATTCAGTGGGATAAAGGCTTGTTGTTGTCATTGTAGTTGTTTGAAAAAGAGTTATTTTATTGGGCCTTGAGACCCCCAATGTATAGGTCTAGTTTCAGATCGTTACAATATTTATTAGGAATGAAAAGTGATTGATTAGAGTATCACATGGATGCACATAGCTTATTTAAGTTATCCAGAAACTTTTGCATTGTTATAGAGTTCTAATAGAAGTTACAAGTTCAAGGTAGTATACACTTAAATATCATTATCTTTGTTTTAGTATCACGAAGATTAATAAGTGTGATATATTTAAGTATCTTAAATCTATTTTATAAAAGAATGAAGATATAGAAGAGGTTATAAATTGTATAATCAATGCTAGATGGCACAATGGATAAGTGTTGCATGGTTTTTCTAATAAGTGGATACATAGGAGACTNCTATTTTATAAAAGAATGAAGATATAGAAGAGGTTATAAATTCTATAATCAATGCTAGATGGCACAATGGATAAGTGTTGCATGGTTTTTCTAATAAGTGGATACATAGGAGACTTAACTATAAATTTAATAAAGGTACAATTTATGATATTGATATATGAGGTGAGCATGATAGAAACGAGGATGTCAATATGAATGTGAGCAAGATTAAAAAGGCAAGTTTAGTAAGGATTATATTAATGAAATGGTTAGTGTCATCTATTGAAAATGAGATAATTGAAACCCTAAAAAAAAAGATATAATTGAAAATATATTTGGGTAATTTGGACATTCACAGTGAAGGGTAGAAAATGTAATCNTTGAGCATGATAGAAACGAGGATGTCGATATGAATGTGAGCAAGATTAAAAGGGCAAGTTTAGTAATGATTATATAAATGAAATGGTTGGAGTGTCATCTATTGAAAATGAGATAATTGAAACCCTTAAAAAAAAGATATAATTGAAAATATATTTGGGTAATTTGGACATTCACAGTGAAGGGTAGAAAATGTAATCATTAGGCTATTTGTCAGAGGATTTTTAAGGTAAGTTAGTAGGTCTATAAGATTATATGGATAGAAGTTGTTCAAAATAATTTATAAAGAATCAATTAACTCCTTTGATATTATTCAGTAGGAACAATTGAAAACGAGGATTCATGAAGTTAACCCGTAATAGTTTGGATAAGGCTAATGATAATGATATTTTTATTGAAGCAATGCATTCCCTTTGTCTTTTCTTTTAACAATTTATAGCTCAACTACTTAAGTAAAATATCATTTACCTTATTTATCTTGGCCATCAATGAGTTATATAAGTTAATTCTTATTCTTCTTTTTTTAAGGATTTCAGAGTTCTTTTAGAAGATTTTTACTCTACTATGATGAAAGCATCTTGCATACTTTATTGGTAAAAGTCAACAATAGAATACGGGATGGGGACCTCTGTTTTTTCACTCTCGAAAAGCAGGTCCTTGACATCTGCTGACTTAGATGTAGTATTCTAAAGGCATATTTGCTGTTTTAAAATACATGATAGATAATAAAATATTGATAAATGATATCAATACTACTGGGAAAGTGAGTACCTGATAAATTGATTTTTCACATGTGAAATCTATAATAATCAGCTAATATTGCGGCACGATCAACTTGTATTCGACACATTTTGCACATATCCTTTTGTTTACTTTTGATTGAGAAACTAACGCAATTGTTTGGTTTAAATCAAGCAATTGTCAATTACATGCTATTTTTTTGTGAATTAATAAAAATTAGGGAAATTTACATGCATACTTCACATTTCTTATGTATTTACATATTTAAGATCTAAACTTCATATTTACACTTGTAACACTTTGTTGTCATAAATCTCTGCATGAAAAGGTGTGTTTCTCTTTTACAATAGTGATACTTCTGATGTGATATCGAATATTTGGATGATATGTTTGTAAATATAGTAGTTTAGGTGTTAGATATGTAAATACATTAGAATTGTGTGCATGTATGTAAATGCCCGTAAATATTTGTGCCCATCAATATTGTTATGGGATCGATGGGTGCCTTAGCTTAAAATCTGTAGAAATTTTGTTTTCATGCGGAAGAGTGAAAATTTTGACGAGTATATTACTCTTGTGATTAAATTTGGGTGATTAGACTGAAGAAGCGCCTTAACAGGATTATATGATATAATAATACCACAAAGTTTTGAAGTTGAAGAAGAANACCAGTATCACCACTGTAATGATGCCAAGAAAGCATAAATTAAGAGACCAAATAGCTTCCTAGTTGTTAAACAAAATCCATACTAATGTAGAATCTTTGTAACCATCACAGCCTTCACTCCCTATTAGCAGAAACCTGGTTTTTATNCCAAAACAATGCTCAAAACATACATAAAATGATGTTTTTAATTTGCCAAACAATGTCTCCAAAACAGCCCTAAAATGATGTTTTTAGGGTCTCAAAAACAGCCCTAAAACACTGTTTTAAATGTCTCCAAAACAGTGCTCAAAACAGCCATAAAATGACGTTTTTAATCTGTAAAACAATGCACAAAACATCCCAAAAATTTATACTTTTAGTGTCTCAAAAAACAACCCTAAAACAATGTTTAAATGTCTCCAAAACAGTGTGCAAAACATTCCAAAGAAGATATTTTTAATTTCTGTAAAACATCGCACAAAACAGCCCTAAAATGATGCTTCTAGGGTCTCAAAAACAGCCCTAAAATAATGTTTTAAATGTCTCCAAAACAATGCTCAAAACATTCATAAAGTGATGTTTTTAATTTGCAAAACAATGTCTCCAAAACAACCCTAAAATGATGCTTTTAGGGTCTCAAAAACAGCCCTAAAACACTGTTTTTAATGTCTCCAAAACAGTGCTCAAAGCATCCCTAAAGTGATGTTTTTCATCTGTAAAACAATGCACAAAACAGCCCTAAAATGATACTTTTAGCGTCTCAAAAAACAACCATAAAACAATGTTTTAAAAGTCTCCAAAACAGTTCGCAAAACAGCCCTAAGAAGATATTTATAATTTNTGCCAAACAAATCCGGTCAATATTAGACCAACAAAACATCTAATGTAATCACTAAAAATCATATTTGAAAAAAAAAAAACTGAATATTTTTGCTCATCAAGGATGTCTGGCAACAAGCTTCATAAAACTGAAACGAAGGCTAAATTGGCTTCATATTTTTGGAAATTGAATATTTAGTTTTTCCTCATCAAGTATGTCTTGCTGAAAAAAAGAAGAAAAAAGCAAATTAGTATCTACTATTGCGAATAAATAAAGTAGTGAAATACACTAGAATCATTTGATTACCGNTAAGGATTTCAGAGTTCTTTTAGAAGATTTTTATTCAACTATGATGAAAGCATCTTGCATACTTTATTGGTAAAAGTCAACAATAGAATACGGGATGTGGACCTCTGTTTTTTCACTCTCGAAAAGCAGGTCCTTGACATCTACTGACTTAGATGTAGTATTCTAAAGGCATATTTGCTGTTTTAAAATACATGATAGATAATAAAATATTGATAAATGATATCAATACTACTGGGAAAGTGAGTACCTGATAAATTGATTTTTCACATGTGAAATCAATAATAATCAGCTAATATTGCGGCACGATCAACTTGTATTCGACACATTTTGTGCATATCCATTTGTTTACTTCTGATTGAGAAACTAACGCAATTGTTTGGTTTAAATCAAGCAATTGTCAATTACATGCTATTTTTTGTGAATTAATAAAAATTAGGGAAATTTAGATGCATACTTCACATTTCTTATGTTTTTACATATTTAAGATCTAAACTTCATATTTACACTTTTAACACTTTGTTGTCATAAATCTCTGCATGAAAAGGTGTGTTTCTCTTTTACAAAGTGAGCAATAGTTATACTTCTGTTGTGATATCGAATATTTGGATGTTATGTTTGTAAATATAGTAGTTTAGGTGTTAGATATGTAAATACATTAGAATTGTGTGCATGTATGTAAATGCCCGTAAATATTTGTAGCCATCAATATTGTTATGGGATCGATGGGTGCCTTAGCTTAAAATCTGTAGAAATTTAAGAGTGAAAATATTGACGAGTATATTACTCTTGTGATTAAATTTGGGTGGTTAGACTGAAGAAGCGCCTTAACAGGATTATATGATATAATAATACCACAAAGTTTTGAAGTTGAAGAAGAATTTAAGAAAAGAGTTACAGTTGCAAGAAAGGAGGATTCATGATGATTCTCTGGTTAAATTAGAATTGATTAGGGTGGGAAATGAGTGTTTTAGTTAGATTGTGGGTAGCTCCTGTTGAAGTTGATGTTTTTATAAATTAATTTTCTATAATTTTGGCATATACAACGGAAATCAAATGATTCACAAATAAAATGGTGGGACGAAACGATGTAAAAGAAATTGGAAGATAAAAATATAAGGAATAATAACTTGACTAGAAGATAGGGATAAAAGTCTTCAATAAATAGAACTAAGGTTATATGCAAAACTTAAGCAGCAACAACAACAACAGGCCTTCATCCCAGCAAGTGGGGTCAGTTATATGAATCCTTTTTCTCTATTGCGTCTTATTGAGTGTCATATTTTTGTTTAATTCTAAGAAATTAATATTATTTTTATATGCAAAACTTAAACAAAAAAAGGAAAAAAAGAAGCTTGATGGGTGAGTCTAATTAGTTTGATGTGGCCAATGATTATGTTTATCTAATTGTTAGCATAATAAGGAAATATAAAGAAATGAAGATATGGACCTACATATTTCAACTATGCTATGGCTATATGCACTCCACTGAAGGTGATTTTTATGCTATATCTTTCAAACTATGCTATGGCTATAGGCACCATTAAGTTTGTTGTTGTGATTTAGGCTAAATATCATTTTCAACATTTGATTTGCTGGGAATTTTGTTTATATTGATATGTTGGTTATTCGGAGCAATCAATCATCATCATTGTTGTTCATTTAATCATAATCATTGTTGTTCATTTATTGGTATTCTTTATAGTTGCCATCAAAATTTGCTGTAGCATCTATATACAACCTCCCAATTCCTATGTATTTACATAGCTAACACCTTAAATTTATTATTTTACATTTATACCATCCACCTCCTTCGTATCACATATTAAATACGACTAGTTTATAATGAATACACATTTTTCATGCATAGATTATGTATAAATTGAAGTTTAGGTGTTAGATGTGTAAATACATAGGAATTGAGTGGTATGCTTTTAAATCTTCCAAATTTATTTTAGAACTTTTTTTATTTTCGGAATTAAACACAACAATCTTCGACTCAGAGACTATAACACCCAACATCAATCCTCTGTACATGCACCTCCATTTGAATTACCTTCATAGTTACGTACTGCAGTCACGTACCGTGATATGGCTCACCTCTGGTCTAACCTTCACGAAACCTAACTGAAACCAAAAATAGCTTCAGTTTCTCGATAGTTACAACCTTCGTCAACATATCTGAATGATTCTGAGCTGTATGTATATTCTCCACGAATAACTGCTCATCCTCAAGAAAAGAGCGAATGAAATGATATCTTAGTTGAATGTGTTTCGTCATGGCATGAAAAACAACTATCTTAGCAATATGAATCACACTCATACTGTCACTGTAGAATTTTCAAATCCTCTGCTCCTTGCCCAATTCTATATATTCGGCCTCCGTAGTTGAAAGTGCAACGATCTTCTGTAACCTGAAAACCCAACTCACTGTTGTGATCCCCAATGTAAAGATATACCTTGTTGTACTTCTCCTATTGTCCACATCTCCTACTAGATCTGAATCTATAAATCCTTGTAGACTGATTTCTGCACTACCATAACAAAGTGCTCTGTGATTGTTGCCCCAAATATCTGAGAATCCACTTTACTGTCTTCTAATGATGCCTGCCTAGATTGCCCATGTACCTGTTGACCTCTCCCACTGTATATGCAATATCTGGCCAAATATGAATCATCGCATACATCAAACTTTCAACTGCTGAAGCATACAAAGTTCTCTCCATCTGTGCTTACTCTACTTCAGAGTTAGGCGATAGCTTAAAGTGATTACCTAAGGAGTGCTAACTGGTTTCGCCTCACTTATGTTAAAGCTTTGTTCTCAACATATTCTGTCTAAGACAATTTAAGTGTTCCTACACTTGTGTCCATGTTGTTTCTCATCCTAAGGATCTTCCAGGTTGGATTAAATCTTTCATCTCAAACTCACTTGATAACTGTTTCTTCAAGTCTCTGATTTTCTCCATATCTGCAATCAACATATCATCCACATACAAAAGAAACAAAATATAACATTTATCGAAGTGTTTCATGAAGCAACAGTGGTCTGCCTGGTACTTCAAGTATATTTTTTCTGACATAAATCTGTCAAACCTTCTGTACCACTATCTCGGGGCCTGCTTCAAGCCATAGAGACTCTTCTTTAATCTACACACCAAGCCTTCTTTTCCAGGAACCTTGTAATCTTGTGGTTACACCATGTATAGCTTCTCCAAATCTCCATGTAAGAAAATTGTTTTTACATCTATCTGCTCCAGATCTTAATCTTCTGTTATCAGATTCAGCACAACCCTGATAGTACTCATCTTCACCACTGGGGAGAAGATTTCTATATAATATTTATCTTTGCTTATGTTGGAAACCCTTCACAACAAGTCGTGTCTTGTAACACTTGCTACTAACTCTTCTTTCAACATGTAGACCCACTTATTGTGTGATGCTCTTTTGCCATTTGGTAGTACCATCAAATCTCAAGTATGATTTGACTCTAAAGATTGCATTTGTTCATGTATGCAAGCTCCCACTCCCTTGAATCTTCAACTTTGAGTGCCCTTATCAAAGCACTCTAGTTCACCACTATCAGTTAGTAATAAATAGTGTAAAAAAAGAGAATGCTTGTGCACAGGTCATATCACTCTGCTGATTCTTTTGACTTATGTAACATGTAACTTTTAGTACTCCTGGTTGAACACTTTTTCTTTCTCCATCTTCCTGATCACTAGTATTATCTATCTCTACATATATGGATTCTTCAAAAGCAGCTGAGTAACTATCCTGAGTTCTGACCCTATCCTTGTACATCTCCATTTCGTTAAAAATAACGTCTCTGCTTCTAATGAATTTATGATTTTGTTAATCCCACAACTTATACCCAAATTCATCTGAATCATATCCAATGAAGATGCACTTGACAGATTTTGAGTTAAACTTGCTCTTAGACCTTGCATCAACATGCACATATGCATACCACCCAAATACTTTTAAATGAGATGGACATATCTTTTTGTCACTCCAGGCTTTTTCGGGTAAGCCTTCCTCTAAGGGTACTGATGGACTACAGTTAATCAAATAAACTATAGTGTTTATTGTTTCAGCCTAAAACTATTTTGACAAGTCTGCATGCGGCCTCATGCTCCTAGCACGCTCCGTGATTGTTCTGTTTATGCGCTCAGTCACACCATTCTACTGTGGTGTACTTGAGACAGTGAACTCATGCCTGACCTTCTTTGTAGCACAGTAATTCCTGAAATTCTAGTCACGGAGCTCACCCCCACTATTTGATTCTAGGCACCTCAACTTCAAGCTTGTCTCAATTTCTATCACAACCTTCCACTTCTTAAAGACTTCAATACCTATGATTTTTATTTTTAAAAATACACCCATATCTTTTTCGTGTGATCATCAATGGACGTGCAAAATAGCAAGAACCTCCAAGGGATTGAATTGGAATAGGATCCCGTGCATCAGTATGCACTAACTCCAGTTTCTTTGATTTCACCACTGACCTAGAGAAAGAAACACTTATGCTTACAATATATGCAATCATCAAAGAAATCCGAATCAACTAATTTCAAACCCTGAAGCTTATTCTTTGCAAGTAGGGACTTCATACCTTTCTTGCTCATATGTCCAAGCCTACGGTGCCACAAACTTGCATACACCCTGATTCTAGAGCTCTAGCCACCTTCCACGAATCACTTGTGAAAGTAGTCACAAGTCCTAATTTTGTCAGATGGCTCACAGAGATACAATTTCTCATCAAACGTAGAACATGTCTAACTTCAATAAGCTTCCAGAATTTCATTCGACAATTTGATATCAACATCATCATTCCTACTATACGACGTGTCTTTTTATCTCCTAGATAATCCTTCCCTAAATCAATATGAGTATAGTTTTTAAATACCTCTTTATTGGAGGGCAAACATGAAAAGAGACACCTGAATCTACTATTCAGGATCAAGTACCGACTAGGGATAACACCATAGAGTCACTTTGAATTTCACCAATGGAGATATTAGTAGAGAAACTACTTACCTGTCCTCTACCACCAGCTTTCCTTGAGCTTTGCAGTCCTTCTTAAAATGTTCTTTCTTACCGTATTTTTAGCATTCTCCTCTGCTTGACATGGGCTTTCCTGTCTTGGACTTGGATCTACCTCTGCCTGTATTCTTACCCAAATTCCTTTTTCTGTTATCATCATTCATCACAGAACCTGAAGTTTCACAATTTGCTGCTTTTTTGCGAACTTCTTCATTTAACATTAGACCCATGATGTCATCGAAATTCAACTTCGAAATCCTTGAAGAATTACTCACTGCCGTTACCAACCATCCTAGCAATTCGACAATGAAGATAGTATCATAGTGCTTTAACTTCATCATCAAATTTGATTCTCATAGAACACAACTGACTCGTCACAGTGTTATAAATTATTTAGATGCTCTACCACTGAAATGCCTTCCATCATCTTCATGTTGAATAACTTCTTCATCAGAAGAATTTTATTGAAAGCAAAAGGTTTTCGTATATCTTGGCCAGTGCAGTATTGAGATTCACCGTAGTTTTCTCATTCAAAATATTGAATACAACATATGAGAAAAGTGACAACTAGATCAAACATAATGTCGTTCAATCCAACACTTCCCATTCCTCCATAGGCATAGTAGTCTCAGACTTCCTTGTGATTCATTGTAGTGACAAATATAATTTTTTTTGATACAACAAATCTCTACCTGCATCTTCCAGAATGCGAAGTTCGTCCCATTGAACTTCTCCACCTTGCTTCTTCAGTCATTACTCACACTCGAATTTAACCCCTTTCTGATACCATTTTGGTAGGAATTCTCTAAGATAATTTCCAAATTTACTTGGGCTTAGGATCAATTAGAAACTAACCAAACCACGAAATCACATGATCACATTAATTTAAGAAAACAGAGATAAAAAAATGAATCAAAGCAACTAAAAAAACACAAGAGAATTTTACGTGGATAAAACTCAAGACCGTGAAAAAATCACGGAGCCACGCTGCCAAGAAATTCACTATGAAAATCAAATAGTCTTTCTAGAGAACTCACATCAGTTTTCCTCTACCTTCAGCTCAATGTCTAAGCGTATTTTGCCTATAAGGTTGTAGTTTGACGAGCACCTTGTCCCCTACCTTCAGCTCAATGTCACAACGATGTTTCTCAACATGTTTCATACGTTGTTTTGCTCGAGTTAGGTTGGTACAAAGATTCTGAAAAATCCAACCACGTTCCTGCAACCATTCAATAACATTAAGTAGTTCAATTGTTCGTCCCTAATAATGATGTACTGGTGGTTGACATCAACCATAAAAGCTTGATAAGGGGTCATGTCTATTGAGGAATAAAATAAAGTATTATAAGAATATTCATCCAAGGAATAAAATTTGGCTACTTTTTTGGGTTATTCGTGATGTGACAACGTAAATACTACTGAAGAGTTCGATTTGTTACTTTTCTTTGCCCATCCATCTTTGGATGATGAGCGGTGTTGTAATTCAAGTGAGTGCCCATTTTCTTACATGGGCTTTGCTAGAATGAGCTCATGTATGGTTTCTCTATTTGATATAATGGTCTTGGGATGCCATGATGGCGGCAATTTCATAGATGAATATGATAGCAACAACGGGTACCAACTGGGGCTTTATAGCAATAAAATTAGCATACTTGGTTAGACAATCAACAATTACCATGATTGTAGACTTATCTTGTGCAAATGGAAGACAAGCAATGAAGTTCATGGTTATATCTTCCCATGTCGCCTTTGGAATTTGGAGGGGTTGAAGGAGTCCAGCTGGTGTGAGGGGTTGATATTTGGTAGCCGAACAAATCAAACAACTCATAACAAATTTCATGACATCTTGCTTCATTCTTGGCAAAAAGAAATGACTCTTAAGACGACATAGAGTCTTGTGAATCCCCGCATGACCCCCAACAACCTCGGTATGATGTAATTCCAATAAAGACAACTTATTTGCGGAGTTCGAAGCTACTATTATTTTGCCATGTTTTTTTATTAGTTCGTCTTGTATAATGTATTCTTGATGGTTCTCGGGCTGTTTTTTCCATTTGGCTTTTGAGCTGGATAAGTTCAGGTAGGTGGCTTGTTTCTTCACGGAGAGTGGCTAATAGAGAAGACAAAGAAGTTGTGATTACGATGGTCAATGTGATGGGAGACTCTCCCGTCCCTTCACTTCATGCATTCGAAATAGAGAATCAACCATAATCTTAGATTTGCTTGGCTTATATTCAATTGAAAAATCATTCCCCAACAATTTGATAAGAAAATGATGTTGGTCGGAAGTTTGAATGGTTTGTGTTAACAGTTTACAAATGCTTATTTGATCATTGATGATCAAATATAATTCTTGGACATATGTAGAAGCTTGCTGCATATGGTAGTTCAATTTCTTGCTGTAGAAAGTGATGGGTTTATTGTCTTGGCAAAGGACTACTCCCATGTTAGTGCCTGAGGCATCCGCCTCAAATATAAAATTCTTGGACAAATCAGGAAGTGATAAAATTAGGAAATTAGCCAGTTTATGCTTCAAAATATTGAATGCTTGCTACTCTTTTTCATTCCATTTGAAGGCATCCTGTTGTAACAAGTCGGTGAGAGGGCTAGCCAACAAGGCAAAATTTTGGGCGAAGCGACGATACTATCCTACTGAGCCTAAGAATCCTCGCAATATTTTGATAGAGCGTCGTTGGGGTTAGTGTAAGATGGCACAGATCTTTTTTTGATGTGGACATACCTTTCAATGGGCGCTGAATGTGCCAAATAATCAACTTGTGATTCTCCAATTGAGCACTTGGATAATCAAATATCTAATTTATTAGCAAGGAGAATGCTGAATACCGCTCGTAGCTGCTTGAGGCGCGCTTGATTCGAAATGCTGTAAACAAGAATATTGCCAAAAAACATTATAACAAATTTGCGTAATTACTGCTATAGGATATTATTTATAAGATTTTGTAAAGTGGCGGGAGCATTCATGAGGCCAAAAGGCATCACGGTGAATTCACAGTGGCTCTCATGTGTTCGGATTGTAGTCTTATGAATATCATCCTTTGCCATGTAGACTTGATGGCAACCCGATTGAAGNGTAGGATATTATTTATAAGATTTTGTAAAGTGGCGGAAGCATTCATGAGGCCAAAAGGCATCACGGTGAATTCACAGTGGCTCTCATGCGTTCGGATTGTAGTCTTATGAATATCATCCTTTGCCATGTAGACGATGGCAACCCGATTGAAGATCAAGTGTGGAATAAATTGAAGCACCCTGTAATTCGTCCAGCTTTTTATTAATTGTTGAAATTGGAAATTTGTTTGGTATAGTGGTGTGATTAAGACATCTATACTTGTCACAAACCACCATGTGTCGTCCTTCTTCTTGACTAAAGGGATTGGGGATGTGTAAGCACTAATGCTGGGATTTATGATGCCAGATTGCAACATTTCATGGATTAATTTTTTTTTACTTGCTTTGTGAAGGTGGGGTATCTATAGGGTCGAATGCTTTTCGGAGTAGTCGCCTGAATTAGATGAATTTGATGATCTCCTTGGCGGCTAGGGGGTAGCCATTTAGGTTCCNATTGTCACAAACCACCATGTGTCGTCCTTCTTCTTGACTAAAGGGATTGGGGATGTGTAAGCACTAATGCGGGGATTTATGATGCCAGATTGCAACATTTCATGGATTAATTTTTTTATACTTGCTTTGTGAAGGTGGGGTATCTATAGGGTCGAATGCTGTTCGGAGTAGTCGCCTGAATTAGATGAATTTGATGATCTCCTTGGCGGCTAGGGGGTAGCCATTTAGGTTCCTCAAACAGGCCTGCAAATTCTAGGAATATAGAAGGTTAAGGTTTTGGTGGGGGGATTTGGAGGGTTCTATGGGTTTGGTAGCTTAATCTTGCTTGACATTGAGTAAAATTAAACAAGTTGCACTTCTTTAAGAATATCCACAATCTCAGATAGGTTGAACGTTGCATCGGCCTTTGATCCAGTGGTGTTATTGAACCTAGCATTCTAGTTATTGTTGTCAACCAGGGCGGACAGAGTAACTCTCAACGAAAGCACCAAGGATAGTTCCCTTCGGAAGAGTTTCCTGCTGCCCATAACCTGAAACATTGCAGATTGCTATTGATAACCTGAAACAAAGCAGATTAGTTGGAAATAAAGAAGCAATAGAAGAAAGGGCATTGAGGTGCAGGAGAAGAGGTAGATGTAGGAAGGAATAAAGAAGTTACATATGGAGAAGAAGGGAAAACCAAATGTTTCTTTTTCGTCTTACCCACTCCTTCAAAGTACTATCTATACTCACCTTACTCATTTCTTCAATTCCATGTTTCTAACAACCTAAGCAGCTTAAGCAAATAAGAATTGGACAGTTGTCTAATTAGTTACATAACTTATTCTATATGTGTGGATCAGTCTATCACCCACATTTCTATCTGTTCATTTCCCTTTGTGCTCCTAGTAGTCTTTCATCTACATAGGCGTAGTCCGTCCCAGTGAGATTGTCATGGCTTAGCCCCAATCAACTGGATTCTATCGTTTGTTGCTATGTCTGTCAACCCAGTTACATCTTGTTGTTTCACGTCATTGATCAAACAATATAAGTCTTCAATCTGTGTACTCACAATTTCCTTTTAAATCTTCAATATGCGTGCTCACAACTCCTTACCAGACAAGTAAGACCCGCCAATGTATCTTCCAAATCATACATTCAATATCTCAATAATCAAAATTTTAAGAGTAATAAAGCATCTCAAATCAAATCAATTCACTCCCATTGATTTTGTAAGATCCATTCATTACATTTCAATTAAGCCCTCCTAAAATCTAAATTATGATTTAGATTTCTTGAGATTAAGAAGACTTATCATAATAACAAAATCATCCCCTTTCACAATATATATTGCTCAAGTCATCTCAATCCTTCATATCCGTATAAGCAAACTAATTCATTATTGAACATGCAGTCTTTTCTAATGCATGAAAAGATATATTTTTACTTCTTAAAAATTAAAATAGCATGATATGAAAGATTTGGGTGGTATAAAATCAACAAATAAAGTTTAGGGGCTAAATCTGTAAATGCATATATAAATGCCCCCAAATGAAAATCATATCTTCATCATAACAAAGACAATGAGGTTATAAAATCCATTATAATTACAATGAAAAATATTTAATATTTTCCATGTCTGAATTTAATGATTGCTCAATTGACTCTTGCTCCAAGGCCATCATAGTTAGCCAACAAATTAACTACAATTAATTGATTTCTCCCATTAAAAAATATAAATCATTATTATCTCACTTCATCCTTAATCTTCAATCGCCCTCCAACAAATACAATTCACACAAAACTCTTCAACAATTCACAAAACTACACTCTCACCCCTTTCGCCGGCGCTAACAACTTGCCACCGCCATCCCCACCGCCACCGGTCGATCGACAAACCCCGCTCGTACCACCTTTCTTGCTCCCGCGCCAATCCTACCCCCTTTCTTCTTCGCCTCTCGCTCCTTCTCCTTCGTTATCAAAACCCTTCCTTTTCCCACCTTTTCCTTCACCGGCGGCAGCCGCATCTGCGCCACCACCGGTGCAGCCACTGCTCCTCCATTAACCAGAATCCTCACAATCCCAGTATATCCTAACGTCGTCGCGATCTCCAGTGCCGTCTTTCCCTTCCCCGTCTTTAACTCCACATCCGCTCCTCGCTTAACGAGAACCTCAACCGCTTCTACCTGTCCCGCCTCCGCTGCGCAGTGCAGAGCCGTATACCCTGCTTCGTCCCTCGCATCCAAGCTCGCTCCTTTTTCAATCAGAACTTTCATTATTTCAACCCTGCCTTTGAATCCGGCGCGCATCAACGCAGTCCACCCAAACCCATCCTTTCCATCCACTGCCGCCCCCATCTCGATCGCCCTCACAACTGCCCTGACATCCCCGCTCCTAGCCGCCGTGGCGAGACCCTCGCCTGCTTTAAGAAGATCAAAGAGCCGCCTTTGGCCTTCCTCCGCCGCAACATCAAATGCAGTCTTCCCGGCGCCATTCCTCGCTTCCCTCAATCCAGCACAGCCGCTTGATATCAGCAGCCGAGTCGTTGCCTCGTCCCCTGCCGCCGCAGCGAGGTGCAGAGGAGTCTCATTCGCCGGTCCTCCGAACACGTCGGCACGTGTGCCGGCGGAAAGCAGTAGCTCCGCGCATTCCCGGCGCTGCAACGCTGCTGCCAGATGCAGCGACGTACGTCCGTCAGCAGTGGCAGCATCAGGCGCCGCGCCTTTTAGGAGTAGAAGCCGGAGAAGCTCGGTATGTCCCCCGGCCGCTGCGAGGTGAATTGGACCCATGGGAGATCCAATTGATCGCTCCGTGGATGCCCCACGAGCAAGGAGTAATTCCGCAATCAAAGTCTCCCCTGCAGCCGCCGCCGTTTCTAGCGGCGACTGCCCTGTTCTGCTTCTCGCCTCCACGTCTGCTCCGAATTCGAGAATGAGCTGCACGAGATCCGCGCGGCTGCTTGCAATTGCGAGGTGGAGGAGACTCTGGCCGTTCGTATCAGAAGAATTAGCAGATCCCCAAGCCGGGTCGCTCCTCTCCAACACCTCGCGAACCTTTTCCATCTCTCCTGCATCCACGAGTCGAGCTAATACAGCCGAGCCGACGTAGTAGACACGAAGGGCGGAATCAGAAAAAACTTGTTTTTTCTTCGCGGTGAACCAGTCGGCTGGCACGGCGTCCAGCGCAGTGGCAGAAACGCCGTCTTTGAAAACAGCGCCGGGGGAGACAACGGAGTCGAGGAAGAAGGTGTCATCGGATTCCGGCGCGGAGTCTGGGACAAATGGGGCCGGTGCTAGCGGAGGTAGGTAGGTGATTTCCACGGTGAGGGTGGCGAGGGGAGCGATGATACCAGTTTGAGGACGGATAGAGAACCTGTTTCGGTTAAGTGGAAGGAGGCGGAAGGCTACCGGCATGGTGTACATGACGTTTCTAAGGGTGAGCATGCCGGAGCAGCGTTGGCCGGTTTCGACACGGATGGCGACCTCGTTCGTCGGTTCGATTTTTATTAGCCTGTCCATTGATCTCTGCAACTGGTTTCAGTCTCTGCTCAAGGAGGATTGAGAGAGAGATAGAGTGAGAAGTGAGAAGTGACGAGAGACTGAGTTCTCCTACACTTCTCCCCAAAGATTCGAACTTGTGGTGGAGTTGTACTTAAAGGCGAGGTTTTGGGAAGAAGGAAGATGAAAGGAGAAGAAGTAAGGGAGAAGAAATGGGGGGAGGGGGGCGGTGGAAGCAATGTGGTATTTTTAGAGTTGGGGCAAGTGGGAAGGCCGGCGAAGGAGNTTTTTCTAATGCATGAAAAGATATATTTTACTTCTTAAAAATTAAAATAGCATGATATGAAAGATTTGGGAAGTATATATTCAACAAATAAAGTGTAGGGGTTAAATCTATAAATGCATAGGAATTGTGGTTTATGTATATAAATGCCCCCAAATGAAAATCATATCTTCATCATAACAAAGACAATGAGGTTATAAACTCCATTATAATTACAATGAAAAATATTTAATATTTTCCATGTCTGAATTTAATGATTGCTCAATTGACTCCTGCTCCAAGGCCATCATAGTTAGCCAACAAATTAACTACAATTAATTGATTTCTCCCATTAAAAAATATAAATCATTATTATCTCACTTCATCCTTAATCTTCAATCGCCCTCCAACAAATACAAATTCACACAAAACTCTTCAACAATTCACAAAATTACACTCTCACCCCTTTCACCGGCGCTAACAACTTGCCACCGCCATCCCCACCGCCACCGGTCGATCGACAAACCCCGGTCGTACCACCTTTCTTGCTCCCGCGCCAATCCTACCCCCTTTCTTCTTCGCCTCTCGCTCCTTCTCCTTCGTCATCAAAACCCTTCCTTTTCCCACCTTTTCCTTCACTGGCGGCAGCCGCATCTGCGCCACCACCGGTGCAGCTACTGCTCCTCCATTAACCAGAATCCTCACAATCCCAGTATAGCCTAACGTCGTCGCGATCTCCAGTGCCGTCTTTCCCTTCCCCGTCTTTAATTCCACATCCGCTCCTCGCTTAACGAGAACCTCGACCGCTTCTACCTGTCCCGCCTCCGCTGCGCAGTGCAGAGCCGTGTACCCTGCTTCGTCCCTCGCATCCAAGCTCGCTCCTTTTTCAATCAGAACTTTCATTATTTCAACCCTGCCTNCTTTTCTAATGCATGAAAAGATATATTTTTACTTCTTAAAAATTAAAATAGCATGATATGAAAGATTTGGGTGGTATAAAATCAACAAATAAAGTTTAGGGGCTAAATCTGTAAATGCATATATAAATGCCCCCAAATGAAAATCATATCTTCATCATAACAAAGACAATGAGGTTATAAAATCCATTATAATTACAATGAAAAATATTTAATATTTTCCATGTCTGAATTTAATGATTGCTCAATTGACTCCTGCTCCAAGGCCATCATAGTTAGCCAACAAATTAACTACAATTAATTGATTTCTCCCATTAAAAAATATAAATCATTATTATCTCACTTCATCCTTAATCTTCAATCGCCCTCCAACAAATACAATTCACACAAAACTCTTCAACAATTCACAAAACTACACTCTCACCCCTTTCGCCGGCGCTAACAACTTGCCACCGCCATCCCCACCGCCACCGGTCGATCGACAAACCCCGCTCGTACCACCTTTCTTGCTCCCGCGCCAATCCTACCNATTGTTTAATTAGTTACATAACTTATTATATATGTGTGGATCAGCCTTATCACCCACATTTCTATCCGTTCATTTCCCTTTGTGCTCCTAGCAGCCTTTCATCTACACAGGCGTAGTCCGTTCCAGTGAGATTGTCATGGCTTAGCCCCAATCAAATGGATTCTATCGTTTGTTGCTATGTCTGTCACCCCAGTTACATCTTGTTGTTTCACGTCATTGATCAAACAATATAAGCCTTCAATCTGTGTACTCACAATTTCCTTTTAAATCTTCAATATGCGTGCTCACAACTCCTTACCAGACAAGTAAGACCCGCCAATGTAACTTCCAAATCATACATTCAATATCTCAATAATCAAAATTTTAAGAGTAATAAAGCATCTCAAATCAAATCAATTCACTCCCATTGATTTTGTAAGATCCATTCATTACATTTCAATTAAGCCCTCCTAAAATCTAAATTATGATTTAGATTTCTTAAGATTAAGAAAACTTATCATAATAACAAAACCATCCCCTTTCACAATATATATTGCCTAAGTCATCTCAATCCTTCATATCCGTATAGGCAAACTAATTCATTATAGAACATGCAGTCTTTTCTAATGCATGAAAAGATATATTTTACTTCTTAAAAATTAAAATAGCATGATATGAAAGATTTGGATGGTATAAATTCAACAAATAAAGTTTAGAGGTTAAATCTGTAAATGCATAGGGATTGTGGTTTATGTATATAAATGCCCCCAAATGAAAATCATATCTTCATCATGACAAAGACAAAGAGGTTATAAAATCCATTATAATTACAATGAAAAATACTTAATATTTTCCATGTCTGAATTTAATGATTGCTCAATTGACTCTTGCTCAAAGGCCATCATAGTTAGCCAACAAATTAACTACAAGTAATTGATTTCTCCCATTAAAAAATATAAATCATTATTATCTCACTTCATCCTTAATCTGCAATCGCCCTCCGACAAATACAAATTCACACAAAACTCTTCAACAATTCACAAAATTACACTCTCACCCCTTTCGCCGGCTCTAACAACTTGCCACCGCCATTCCCACGGCCACCGGTCGATCGACAAACCCCGCTCGTACCACCTTTTTTGCTCCCGCGCCAATCCTACCCCCTTTCTTCTTCGCCTCTCGCTCCTTCTCCTTCGTTATCAAAACCCTTCCTTTTCCCACCTTTTCCTTCACCGGCGGCAGCCGCATCTGCGCCACCACCGGTGCAGCCACTGCTCCTCCATTAACCAGAATCCTCACAATTCCAGTATAGCCTAACGTCGTCGCGATCTCCAGTGCCGTCTTTCCCTTCCCCGTCTTTAACTCCACATCCGCTCCTCGCTTAACGAGAACCTCAACCGCTTCTACCTGTCCCGCCTCCGCTGCGCAGTGCAGAGCCGTATACCCTGCTTCGTCCCTCGCATCCAAGCTCGCTCCTTTTTCAATCAGAACTTTCATTATTTCAACCCTGCCTTTGAATCCGGCGCGCATCAACGCAGTCCACCCAAACCCATCCTTTCCATCCACTGCCGCCCCCATCTCGATCGCCCTCACAACTGCTCTGACATCCCCGCTCCTAGCCGCCGTGGCGAGACCCTCGCCGGCTTTAAGAAGATCAAAGAGCCGCCTTTGGCCTTCCTCCGCCGCAACATCGAACGCAGTCTTCCCGGCGCCATTCCTGGCTTCCCTCAATCCAGCACAGCCGCTCGATATCAGCAGCCGAGTCGTTGCCTCGTCCCCCGCCGCCGCAGCGAGGTGCAGAGGAGTCTCATTCGCCGGTCCTCCGAACACGTCAACACGTGTGCCGGCGGAAAGCAGTAGCTCCGCGCATTCCCGGCGCTGCAACGCTGCTGCCAGATGCAGCGCGGNTGCTTTAAGAAGATCAAAGAGCCGCCTTTGGCCTTCCTCCGCCGCAACATCAAATGCAGTCTTCCCGGCGCCATTCCTCGCTTCCCTCAATCCAGCACAGCCGCTTGATATCAGCAGCCGAGTCGTTGCCTCGTCCCCTGCCGCCGCAGCGAGGTGCAGAGGAGTCTCATTCGCCGGTCCTCCGAACACGTCGGCACGTGTGCCGGCGGAAAGCAGTAGCTCCGCGCATTCCCGGCGCTGCAACGCTGCTGCCAGATGCAGCGCGGTACGTCCGTCAGCAGTGGCAGCATCCGGCGCCGCGCCTTTTAGGAGTAGAAGCCGGAGAAGCTCGGTATGTCCCCCGGCCGCCGCGAGGTGAATTGGACCCATGGGAGATCCAATTGATCGCTCCGTGGATGCCCCACGAGCAAGGAGTAATTCCGCAATCAAAGTCTCCCCTGCAGCCGCCGCCGTTTCTAGCGGCGACTGCCCTGTTCTGCTTCTCGCCTCCACGTCTGCTCCGAATTCGAGAATGAGCTGCACGAGATCCGCGCGGCTGCTTGCAATTGCGAGGTGGAGGAGACTCTGGCCGTTCGTATCAGAAGAATTAGCAGATCCCCAAGCCGGGTCGCTCCTCTCCAACACCTCGCGAACCTTTTCCATCTCTCCTGAATCCACGAGTCGAGCTAATACAGCCGAGCCGACGTAGTAGACACGAAGGGCGGAATCAGAGAAAACTTGTTTTTTCTTCGCGGTGAACCAGTCGGCTGGCACGGCGTCCAGCGCAGTGGCAGAAACGCCGTCTTTGAAAACAGCGCCGGGGGAGACAACGGAGTCGAGGAAGAAGGTGTCGTCGGATTCCGGCGCGGAGTCTGGGACAAATGGGGCCGGTGCTAGCGGAGGTAGGTAGGTGATTTCCACGGTGAGGGTGGCGAGGGGAGCGATGATACCAGTTTGAGGACGGATAGAGAACCTGTTTCGGTTAAGTGGAAGGAGGCGGAAGGCTACCGGCATGGTGTACATGACGTTTCTAAGGGTGAGCATGCCGGAGCAGCGTTGGCCGGTTTCGACACGGATGGCGACCTCGTTCGTCGGTTCGATTTTTATTAGCCTGTCCATTGATCTCTGCAACTGGTTTCAGTCTCTGCTCAAGGAGGATTGAGAGAGAGATAGAGTGAGAAGTGAGAAGTGACGAGAGACCGAGTTCTCCTACACTTCTCCCCAAAGATTCGAACTTGTGGTGGACTTGTACTTAAAGGCGAGGTTTTGGGAAGAAGGAAGATGAAAGGAGAGGAAGTTAAGCGAGAAGAAGTGGGGGGAGGGGGGCGGTGGAAGCAATGTGGTATTTTTAGAGTTGGGGCAAGTGGGAAGGCCGGCGAAGGAGGGGAGAAGGTGACAGGTGGAGAGTTGCATGCATGACTGCTTCCTCTCAAGGTATGGTTCGGCGCAATTTCTCTCTGAGGGGTTTATTTTCTTTTTGTTTATTTATTTATTTTTAATGAAGGGATGGGGAAATTGGACTGTTTTATGTTTTCAATTTATAAAGTTCTATTCAGAATTTCTTTTTTGTTTTCAATTGGATGGGGTTGGATTCATTTGTATTATATTTTAGAGGGATTTAACAACTTAGTATTACACAAAAAATTAATTTACATATCTAATACATAAAACAATTTATTTACTTATCTAACAACTAACAATTTTAAACACAACATAACTAACCCAAAGCTATCGCCAACAGCTCCTCATCTATCTGCTCTCCTTCTCCAACTGCTTCGTCTTCCACGCGCTCTTCAGTCATGAANAAAAAAATTTAATTTACATATTAAAACAATTTATTTACTCATCCAACAACTAACAATTTTAAACACAACAAAACTAACCCAAAGCTACCGCCAACAGCTCCTCATCTATCTGCTCTCCTTCTCCAACTGNATTAATTTACATATCTAATACATAAAACAGTTTATTTACTTATCTAACAACTAACAAATTTAAACACAACAAAACTAACCCAAAGCTACCGCCAACAGCTCCTCATCTATCTGCTCTCCTTCTCCAACTGCTTCGTCTTCCACGCGCTCTTCAGTTATGAAACTAAATTACAGTAATCATCTTTCATGGCGGCAGCTGTTCAATGCCCCGTTTACAGGAAAAATATATTGTTTAAAGGAAAAAAAATATTATTCCGGACGTACATCGGCACGTCAGGATTGTCAACCGTCGGGTGTTACATTGTCCGACGCCGTCCGGATTGTCAACCGTCGGGTGTTACATCGTCCGCCGCCGCCNCATGAAACTAAATTATACTAATCATCTTTCATGGCGGCAGCTGTTCAATGCTCCGTTTACAGGAAAAAAATATTATTCCCGCCGCCGCCGTGGCGCCCAACTATTGGTCGTCCAGACGTGCAAATACATTCAAATTCCGATAAAATATTATTGTATATTGTTGTATAATGTGTACATGAATATGAACTCCAATATTTTTTAGTAAACTAAAAAGTTATGATGTTAATTAAGTAAGAAAATTATTTTAGGTGTTAAATATGTAATTTATAATGTTTAGAGTGGCAAGTTTGTAAAACCCCAGTATTTTAGTACCTAAAATATATGTATTTCTTCATATGATTATTATATTTGAACATAAAATGCATTTCCCCTTTTAAATTTGAACTTGATCCATTTCGATAATATATCTACAGGATTTTCCGAGTTCAATGAGATGACTAATTGTGATGGAATTTTTTTTTCTCAAAATATATTTATATACATTTTTATCAAAATAATTCTAAAAATTATTAAATTTTGTTGGACCTAGAGTTAACCTCAAATCACACTCAATGAATAGAGTGTGAAAAAATATAGAATATTAAAGAATCTCTATAGGGAAATTATTCCTCTAGACAAATTATTGCATCAAGTGTCCAACAATAGGGAGTCGCGTGACAATTTGGGTTCATTGACATACACAGTTCGGGCTCCGGCTTGCCCTAAACTCCTAGGCTTGGGCCCTCTTTGTTTTAGGTAAAGTCAACTTCTGATTCGAGCATTGAGATGCCGGGGTTGAATCATTCGACTCTAGGTATAGCCGCCCAACACTCGGCTTCAGATACTAGATCATCCATGTCATTGAATGTCTGCTTTTGCTAGTCGGGCTTTGCACCTTTTGCCGTGGTTGTTTGGCACTCGGCCTCGAGGATCTGGCTTCGATCACTTAACCTCACCCACTCTGCAATGGCCACCCGGCTTCAGGCACTCGGCAAGGATCCGCTTCTAATTGACAATTTGTGCCGGGTGATGAGTTCCGAATGCTTGAATTTACAACAATCTTGATCTCCAGATTCACAACAATTTGAGCAATATGGATCACCGATTAGTGACGACTTGGACAGTCACTTAACCTATCAATCAAAATTTGTATGAGATTGTTCAATTATAAATTATACAGTGGCAATTGTAAAACAATATTGAAAATGTCTGAAGCATACTAAAGCAAAATTTGAGAGTTAATTCAATCTACTAAAATGTGACTGAAAATGTTGTATTTCATTGAAATTTACATACATACTACACAGTTCTTATGTTTTTACGCATCATATAAAAAATACAAATATTTTTAACAGTTTTAACATTTAACATAAAAGGTAATTAAACTATCGAAATTTTCTTAACCATAACAATAGAANGCCATTTAAAGGAAAAAAATATTGTTTAAAGGAAAAAAAATATTATTCCGGACGTACGTCCGCACGTCTGGATTGTCAACCGTCGGGCGTTATATCGTCCGCCGCCGCCGTGGCGCCCACCTATTGGTCGTCCAGACGTGCAAATACATTCAAATTCATATAAAATATTGTTGTATATTGTTGTATAATATGTGTACATGAATATGAACTCCAATAATTTTTAGTAAATTAAAAAGTTATGATGTTAATTAAGTAAATAAATTATTTTAGGTGTTAAACATGTAATTTATAATGTTTAGAGTGGCAAGTTTGCAAAACCCCAGTATTTTAGTACCTAAAATATATGTATTTTTTCATATGATTATTATATTTGAATATAAAATGCATTTCCACTTTTAAATTTGAACTTGATCCATTTCGATGATATATCTACAGGATTTTCCGAGTTCAATGAGATGACTAATTGTGATGGATTTTTTTTTTCTCAAAATATTTTTATATACATTTTTATCAAAATAATTCTAAAAATTATTAAATATTGTTGGACCTGAAATTAAACTCCAATCACGCCCAAGGAATAGTGCGTGAAAATAAAATAAAATATTATAGAATCTCTATAGGGAAATTATTCCTCTAGTGAATTTTTGCATCAGGACATCTGATCCAAATTTGCATCAGGTGTCCAACAATAGGGAGTCACGTGGTAATTTGAGTCCATTGATATACACGATTTGGGCCCAGGTTATCACGTGACAGTCTGTCATTGAACTCCTGATGCAAATTTGCATCATGTGTCCTGATCCAATAATTTTTCCTCTATAGGAAGAAGAAGTGTATATTTTAATTCCTCTATTTATAGTAATCAAGGTTTTGAGAAAATTAAGGTTTTTGATTCCATCTTGCCCTAAACTCCAAGGCTTGGGCCCTCTTTGTTTTAGGGAAAGTCAACTTCTGATTCGAGCATTGAGATGTCNTGACATATGATCCAAACTTGCATCAGGTGTCCAACAATAGGGAGCCACGTGGCAATTTGGGCCCATTGACATACACGGTTTGGGCCCGGGTTATCACGTGACAGTCTGTCATTGAACTCCTCATGTAAATTTGCATCATGTGTCCTGATCCAATATTTTTTCCTCTATAATAGAGAAGAAGTGTATATTTTAATTCCTCTATTTATAGCGGTCAAGGTTTTGAGAAAATTAAGATTTTTGATTCCATCTCGCCCTAAACTCCAAGGCTTGGGCCCTCTTTGTTTTAGGGAAAGTCAACTTCTGATTCGAGCATTGAGATGTCGGGGTTGAATCATTCGACTCTAGGTATAGCCGCCCAACACTCGGCTTCAGATACCAGATCATCCATGTCATTGAATTTTTGCTTTTGCTAGTCGGGCTTTGCACCTTTTGTCGTGGTTGTTTGGCACTCGGCCTCGAGGATCTGGCTTGGATCACTTAACCTCACCCACTCTGCTATGGTCACCCGGCTTCAGGCACCCGGCAAGGATCCGCTTCTAATTGACAATTTGTGCCGGGTGATGAGTTCCGAATGCTTGAATTTACAACAGTCTTGATCTTCAGATTCACAACAATTTGAGCAATATGGATCACCGATTAGTGATGACTTGGACATTCACTTTATGATTATACAAATATATTTTGACATGAACCGAATATAAATTTTTTCAAATAATAATAATCTATCAATAAAAATTTGTATGAGATTGTTCAATTATAAATTATACTGTGGCAATTTTAGAACATTTTTGAAAATGTCTAAAGCTTACTAAAGCAAAATTTGAGAGTTAATTCAATCTACTAAAATGTGACTGAAAATATTGTATTTCATTTTGAAATTTTATTAAATATTTTTTTTTTTTTGGAAATTTGCATACATACTACACAATTCTTATGCTTTTACGCATCATATACAAATACAAGTATTTTTTAACAGTTTTAACATTTAACATAAAAGGTAATTAAACTATCGAAATTTTCTTAACCATAACAATAGAANGGAATATAAATTTTTTTAAATAATAATAATCTATCAATAAAAATTTGCATGAGATCGTTCAATTAAAAATTATACTGTGGCAATTTTAGAACATTTTTGAAAATGTCTAAAGCTTACTAAAGCAAAATTTGAGTTAATTCAATCTACTAAAATGTGACTGAAAATATTGTATTTCATTTTGAAATTTTATTAAATATATAATTTTTTTCTTGGAAATTTGCATACATACTACACAATTCTTATGCTTTTAGGCATCATATACAAATACAAGTATTTTTAACAGTTTTAACATTTAACATAAAAGGTAATTAAACTATCAAAATTTTCTTAACCATAACAATAGAATTAAGATATAATTCAAAACTAAATTCAAAATATTTGTAAAGTGCTTTCGGACAGCCAGAACATGGGGAAAGTTTTGCGTACATAACAAGTATGCAGGCTGCGTACATTTGGGTTATATGGAGGTTATATCTGTGTTATACACATGTTACCACCATATAACTTCCCCGTAACCTCCCTATAACCCCCAAATGTACGCAACCTTGCATACTTGTTACGTACTCAAAATTTTCCCCGGAACATGGGGATAGTTTTGTTATATTTAAGGAGGCGTCATCTAGCCTGTGATGATAGTTGCATGTTTATTGGGATATTTACACACATATCACTAAATTTGTGGGATATGTCGCCGACTCAGCGGCACTGACCTATTTTATATATTGCGGCAAACTTTTACTTTCTATTGCATGATTGCATGATTGCATGCTTGAATTATTTTCTTTATTTTTTTCTAGGTTATTTAAGATGCTACAAAAAAAATATAATTTAGTCTCTTTAGGACCTAAGTTTATAAAATTTTTATATAAAAATTCTAATAATAAAATATTGAGAGAATCAAAATTTTAGGATTAAGAGATTCAGGAATTTTAAAACCTACTTTTACTTTCCTGCATGATATTCAGGCAGTTTTTGAAATGAGTTACATGTATGGTCATATTCTAAGTCATATTAATAGGGTCACCATATTAGGACTTGAATAGATAATTGCATCATTATGCATGTCGGGAGAAAAATTCTTCATGTTTCTTCAACCCGACTGACCCAACATAGATTTCTACGTAGGTGGTTGTCTAGTGCGCTTAAGATTTTAGTGGCCTCCCCGACCCAACCGAGGTGTAAGTCGTTTGTTGGGAGTGTTTCGAGCTATGTAACTGAACCTCCCTCTCTATTACTTTCTAGCAGCATCATTGTCATATTGGTGGATATAAGTCCACTTCTTGGAGCTCCACCTGGTAGTCATAGTATTCAGTTTTGTTCTCAGATTGATGCCTGGAAATCTCTCGAGATGTTAGGTCGACTACTTTTACGACCAAGTAAACATAAGGTTCTAGTGGCTTGGGATGATGGGTCTGTAGTGCCCCAACCTAGCTACCTCTAACTCTTAAAGATTACTCCCCCTTCTTTCGACTACTCACTTTGAGCCCTGACGCTTCTTTTGCCTTCTTTGGTATCATCTCGACTGTCCGATTGTTGATGAGTTGCCGCCCGTTTAGGCAATGATGATTTGTTCTCTGTCCTAGATGTGCTTTGACGTATTGGGATTCCCAGTCAGGAAGATTCGATTATTCTGCAAACTGCATATGCCGATGAGTCTATTATCAATGTGGAACCGTGAGAGACTCACTCTCTGTCCCGTGACTTAAATAGAGCTTTGAAAGTATCAGAGAATTCCCATGCGAAATAATTGTCCTTTGATAGCCCTGTGCTAGTTGTCACCTCTAATGTAAGCAAAACTCCTTTGGATCGAGTGTATCTTTGGGTAGCCACCAAGATGTAATTATAAGTGGGGTACTTCCTGTTGGGAGCACTCTAGACCGCAGAACAAGCAAACACACCCGAGTCTCTAGTTGTAGATAGTCCACATAGATATTCTTTCACAAATATTGATCCAAGATGCTTCTGCCCGATCTTGTTTGGGAGGACATGTTTGACCTATCCTTACTAAGTGTATCATATGCAGCTCTCCAAGTTTTCTTTCTCTTGTTTTTTTTTCCGTTGTCGTATGTCCTGCTTTTTCGGTTACTCTCCTTACCTCGTCATTTACACGATCTAGAAGAGACTTATTTAAAAAAGAAAGTATACAATAATTGACAACTGATGACTCTTTAAATAAAAAAGGGAGGAAGGAATGAAATTAACAGTAAACCATAGCTTCCCCTATTAGAAACTTTTTGTCCCTTTCTTCATGGGATCAATATATGAACTCGTTTTCGTAAAATTTTTTATCGAAACGTATAATTAAGTGTTTGACATACTTGCTTTATAGCAATTTTAGCATTAATTAGAGTGCACTTAAGAAAAAAACAGAAGTACTCGTCGCTCTAGTTGGGCAGATGCTTCGTTAGACAGATTTGTCGATTTACTCTCCAAAAGAATGACATCTACAAAGGGCAAGAGGTTGACTCATTGATCATCTTCCTATTGGAAGCATTTCCTCATAATGAGATTAGGTTTTTTCGTTCCTTTCTCTAAGCGACTATTATAAAAAAAGAAATATGATGAATATACAAGTCATTAATAAAAATAGTAGATTTCTTTGTTCGCCCACAATACCACAATATGATCTGGGGACTCCCAATCACGATCCAAGATTAGGCCAAATATCTATGTGGCAAATAATTTTCCCAAGTTGGCGACAATGACATATCTAGTCACATCAAGCATCACATATTTCATCATATCACAATGCACATGTTCTACAGTAGATAGTTTCACCTTCTTCTTTAAAATAAGGGGACTCAGCCTCCTTTGATCGACTATTCTTTTGTTGATGATACAAAACATAACTTCTTCTTCTAGTCCTTAACTTTATTCTCAAGACCCTGAAGCTGAATATCAATCCCAAAAAATTAGCACAAATCCACTCTTGCAAGTCCTGAAGGTAAATAAGAAGCCTAAAGGTAAATGAGGGAACTCGACCTCATATTGATCGGCCAATAGTTTGTCGATGATTCGAAACATAACTTCTTATATTTCCTTACTTTGTTCTCAAGGCCTTGAAATTGAACATCTGCCCCAAAAAAAAACTCACAAATCCTCTCTTGTAGGTCCTAAGGGTAAATAGTCCTAGAAAAAAAGATCAACCAACCATAAAATTTTGACTTGCCTAAGAAAAAATGATCAAGTTTATAATCTCATCAAAGGAATTCAGCATCACTTGAACTGGAATGATAAAAGATAAGTTGAAAATTTCTACCAACTCCAGACATAATGACGTCACAGTTTCTTGTCACATCTCATCCTTCTTTGTAGTTTTCTAATAAATAGAAGGATCACAAACATTTCATGTTCATTTCATGTTGTGATGACTAGATGTCTTCATAAAACATGTTCAACTTGCCAAGAATCTTAGTCCCAACAAACATGATATGGCTAGAACGAGAAGCTCGAGACATAAAGAAAAATGTGACATATAAATTTGTTATGCATGATGCCTTTTTTATTGAGTAATGGACCGTAATAGTCACAATGGTGAAAATGTAAGAACTTGGACGTCATAAACATAGCACTTTATTTATTCATTCGTTCTCAAGAGATGAGAGAGTCAAGAAACTAAATATATATAACCAATAGAAGTTGACACAAATCATTTAGGACAGAGATCGACTTAAATTGGCTTCCTTCTTGGCCTACATCTCTTAAAATATCCAACCCAAACAAGAANACCGTAATATTCACAATGGTAAAAATGCAAAAACTTGGACGTCATAAACATAGCACTTTATTTATTCATTCGTTCTTAAGAGAAGAGAGAGTCAAGAAACTAAATATATATAACCAATAGAAGTTGACACAAATCATCTAGGACAGAGATCGACTTAAATTGGCTTCCTTCTTGGCCTACATCTCTTAAAATATCCAACCCAAACAAGAATGACAAAGATAATCCAGCCCGACCACACCTATTTGGACACACGTTGATCGAGTCAGAGCAACCGAACTTGAATGAACAAATATGAATATGTGGAATGCGAAAGATAAGCGAAGATTCTCAGACACAGAAGACGTGCTCCTGTGGACACCCTTGAGTTACAACCCATTCGCCCCGCGACTCCATGGGTTGGGGAGGAAATCTTCATAAAGATCTTGACTTAAATGATTTGTGATTTGAGACGAGCAACTTGAGATCCCTAAGATATAAGCATAATTATGCTCAGTGATTATTTTGTATAGAGAAACTTTTGCTCTATTTTTTAGGTGAGATGACACGGTCAAAAACATGATTTAACNTACATAATTATGCTCAATGATTATTTTGTATAGAGAAACTTTTGCTCTATTTTTTAGGTGAGATGACACGGTCAAAAACATGATTTAACATGTCGTTAAAAATTTGAGTGGTATAGATTTGGATGAACATATTTCTTTGTATGTAATGATGATTATTTCCCGTAGTTTGTTCCTCTCGGGCCAGATTGGCCACTTCGACAGGCGGGCTCGATTCCACCACTTTTACTGGTGGTTTCAGATCGACCACTTCGGTTGCTGGATCAACTCGACCATTTCTACAAATGAGCTCAATTTAAGACATATATGATTTTCATATATGGGTCTACGAAACCCATAAGGTCTATTAATCCTTATTAGGGCTATCAAAAAAGCTCGTTGTCGCGAACATCTCGTGTTCGGCTCGTTAAGTAGCTCGTGTTGGCTCGTTTGTTAAGTAAACTATCCGAACACGAACAAATTTTTAAAGCTCAAATTATAAACAAGTCGAACATGAACAACTCTTTGTTCGCTCGCGTTCGGCTCGTTTTAGCTTGATATAAAAAAATTATATATTATTTATATAATAATATATTACATATATTATTTTGTATAATAATAAATTATATATATTTATATCTAAATTTAAATCATAACACCTTGTGTGTTCATGTGATTATGTTCCATTTTTTTCATACAGTTGGTCCAGTTTCGAATCCAACACTTTACATCTTTTTTTTTTTCAATTTAACTTTAACGAGTCAATTTTGAGCCAAATACGAACACACTGTTCACGAGTCGATTTCGAACACGAGCCAAACGCGAGCCCAGCCTGAGCTCGCTCAAGCTCGGCTCGTTTACAACCCTAATCCTTATGTCATACCCATGAACTAACTCTTATTTAAGAGTATGGTCATACATGAATACTCAATATGAGAATTGTGTGGGATGTACATATGTAAATGCCCCATTAATCTTTATTATTATTTATATTTAATAAAAGCAAATCTTATTCCGAGGCTTGTATTAAGAGTCAACCATTTCATTGCGGACTTTAACTTTTCAATATACTATCCCATATGAAGCTGTCATTCTTGCCGTTTAAAAATTTCCCCCACAATTTGTCAGCTTGTAATTTCATTTTTTAAAGAATCATGAATCCGTCAAAAATTGGGTGCAATCTGTAAATGTGTTGAATTGAACTCTTAATTTTGATAGAAATAATATACAATTAAAAAAATATTTTAACTTGATTTGATAGAAATAATCGTTTAACTTGATTATTGAATTTTAACATATTTAAAATATATTTAATATTTATATTTGACTCGATGGCTCAACCAGCTTAGTTCTCAAGCCATTTATTAAGCAAGACTTTAGTGAGGTCAGAAGTAGGCTGTCAAAAAAGCCTGTTCTTCGCGTTCGGTTCATACGATAAGTAAACGGGACGAATGCGAACAAATTTTTTTTTGTTCGGTTAGTTAAACGAACCAAACACCAATAGTAATGCGTTCGTTCGTGTTCGAATTATTATTGTTTGAAATATAAATAATTTAAAATGATTATATATAAAAAATTTATGATATTTTAAAAAATTAAATTTTATAAATTATAATATNAAAAAACTTTTATTTTCGGGAAGGTTAAATTATTAAATATAATTTTTTTAAATAATTTTGTAACTTGATTATTGGATTTTAACATATTTAAAATATATTTAATATTTATATTTGACTCGATGGCTCAACCAGCTTAGTTCTCAAGCCATTTATTAAGCAAAACTTTAGTGAGGTCAGAAGTTGGGCTGTCAAAAAAGCTCGTTGTTCGCGTTCGGTTCATACGATAAGTAAACGGGACGAATGCGAACAAATTTTTTTTTGTTCGATTAGTTAAACGAACCAAACACCAATAGTAATGCGTCCGTTCGTGTTCGAATTATTATTGTTCGAAATATAAATAATTTAAAATGATTATTTATAAAAAATTTATGATATTTTAAAAAATTAAATTTTATAAATTATAATATATAATAAAATAATAATAAATTATTAAGATACTATATTAGTAATATACTAATATATATATTATATATTTATATAATATAAGTTATATAGTTAATATAATATAGTATTTATATATATTAATATTAGAGATCTCAAATTGTCTCGTTGTTCGCCAACAGTTCGTGTTCGGCTCATTCTGTAAAAAACGAATATAAACAATGACTTTCCGAACAATTTCGAACACAACTTTATTTCAAACAAACTAAATTTCAAACGAACCGAACACAAACACAAGCTCTGATCGTTCATGTTCAATTCATTTACACCCCTAGTTAGAAGTCACGCCTCACAAGACTCATTAAGTAGCTTAATTACCCCCTTTATCAAAAGGTCCATATATCTATAAATAGTTAGATAACATATTATTATTACTTTTTAGAATGATATATATATATATATATATATAGTTGAAATATAGTCTTAATGTAATTTAATGATTTGTAAAAATTCAGCAACTAACTGAGCTGTACCTGTCAGACTTTCTAATTTAGCGCTATAGCAAATAAGATCAACTATATTTGTAAATAAGTAATTATTATTTTTGTACTCTTTTTCATGTAAAAAAAAAAATGCTTAGGTGACAAGTTGATATGCAGCTGTATTGTCAATCGTAAGACCTCTACTATCCGTGTTTAATCCATACAAGGACATATAGTAAATATAGGGACGGTATTCTCAAATACTACCCTTTTAATACATGTAGCACAATTCTTATCTATTTAGAAATCAATATATCCAAATTCTCATATTTATATTAGTATCATTCATATCTNTCTGTCAGACTTTCTAATTTAACGCTATAGAAAATGAGATCAACTATATTTGTAAATAAGTAATTATTATTTTTGTACTCTTTTTCATGTAAAAGAAAAAAATGCTTAGGTGACAAGTTTGTATATTGTTAGTCGTAAGACCTCTACTACCCGTGTTAGTCCATACAAGGACAGATAGTAAATATAGGGACGGTATTCTCAAATACTACCCTTTTAATACATATAGCACAATTCTTATCTATTTAGAAATCAATATATCCAAATTCTCATATTTATATTAGTATCATTCATATCTTTAACCTCACATAAGAAATAAAATCAAAATTATCTTTTTTAAAAATAAAATATACTTTTAATACACAAGCTAATGGCATCAAAATGTTAAAAGCTAGATATATAATAACATAAGAATAGAGTTGTATGTATATAAAACATATTTTTCTNCTTTAATACACAAGCTAATGGCATCAAAATGTTAAAAGCTAGATATATAATAACATGAGAATAGAGTTGTATGTATATAAAACATATTTTTCTAGATTCGAACTTGACTTCTGTTACCTTTTCTTTATCTTTTGCCAGCAGGCACTCAATTGAGGCAATTTTTCTGATGTCCTGAAACTCTAAGCAAAAATCAAGGCTTTGTCAAATCCAAAAATATATAATAATAATAATAATAATAATAATAATAATAATAATAATAATAATAAGTTTATTAGCACATAAAAATTTTGAGATGGCACTAATTAGGCCTGTGAATTTAGCTCGAAAATTTGTTTGAAGTTTGGCTTGGATTGAAATAAAAGAGTTGTGCTGTGAGCCAAAATTTTGAATCGTTTTTTTTCTTAAGAGGATTTAGAGCCTAGCCCAGCTTGGGCTTGGCTAGAAATCGGATCTTTAACAACCCTATTGATGTTATGATTGAGTTCTGTAAATTTATCTCGAATATCATTAATCACTCGAAATTAATTTGAATTGTGGCTTGGATCGAGATCAGATCGAACTAAACGAGCTGAGCTTCAAGCCAAATTTTAGGATCGAATTTTTCTTAGTTGATTTTGAGCTGGTCCCAGTTCAAATTGAAATTGAATTAATAGCGTCATTTTTTATGCTAATTTCTAAATATTTGTGTCCTAATGAGAAAATAGTTAATAAATTTTTAGTTAATATATAAGCATGAAAGCCTTTATATTCACGTTAATGTTGACATATATACAACCCTAATGTTGAATCCTTATGAGACGTAAGGTCTAATATTATTCGTAAGTGCGTATAATCATAGTCCTTGTATCATTGAGAGAAAAAGATAGGGATAGAGAGGCATAAATGAAAGTCATGAGATTTTAGAGTGAGAGATGATCCCCCTCCGAAAAAGTCAAAAAGTCCCTCTTTGTTATTTTCCATTCACCGATATCTTGATGAAAAGACTTTGATGTGGGCGTCGGATCGTTCTGGTATGATACTCAACTCTAATATTTGAGTTAAAGCGTCGAGTCCCAAATATCAAACGACGCTTTTAATAATCAACAGACATATGTTCTTACTAGTCACGATGACCTTCTTCGATAACTATTCTCACACAAGTGAGCTAAGATCGTCCTTTCGAGAAGAATAACGGATACAACCACTTTTGCAGGTGGGGATCGGTTCAACCACTTTGACAGATGGACTCATTTCAGAAAAATGAATATAAAATTTTCGTACAACCGTATTTGTGTATACAATTAGTTTAGGGTTTAGGGTAATTAAAATTTGATAAATTTGTTTTAGCTGAATATTTCTCTACTCTATCAATTTATTTTCTTGTAATATAAATTTGAGACAAATTATTCAAGACCAGAAGCCAAAACATTGCATATCAAACGATCTAAAATCTTTGATAACTTTAGATGATTTCTCAAACAACAAAGTAATACTTTTTATGGAAGATTTACATACATACCCCTCAATTCTTAAGAATTTACATATCTAACCCCTAAACTTCAATTTTTACAAGTGGGCTAAATGTAGAAGTTAAAGTTTAGGTGTTAGATATGTAAATACATAGGAATTAGGTCGTATGCATGTAAATGCTCCTTTTTTCAGCTGGAAAGTTTCTAATAAAACAGCAAACAATCATTAAAAAATGTAATATAACAGTTTTAAATCAGAGAAAGTATTGATTAATATTTGAATCAAGCAAATTACAAGTTTAATAGGACGGTTTTTAGCCGTGTTACTTCAAGTTTTCTAAAAAGCTTTAAGGAAAATTTACATTTTTGCCATTCAATTCTTATATATTTATATATTTAACCTCCAGAATTTGATATTTACACTTACAACACTTCTATGTCTTGCGCTTTTAAAAAAATAGTGATGGTTAAAAAAATATATATATGTAAATATGAAAGTTAAAAATTTGTTACCTCACTTATGCCACCTTACTTATAGGGCTGTAAACCAGCCGAGCTTGAGCGAGCTCAGGCTGGCTCGTGTTTGGCTCGTTCGAAATAGCTCGTGTTTGAAATCGGCTCGTGTTCGAAATTGACTCGTGAACAGTGTGTTCATGTTCGGCTCGATTTAAATATTCGTGTTCGTGTTCGGCTCGTGTTCGGCTCGAAATTG
>JXCR01148828.1:102144-139449 GCA_002079205.1 Phalaenopsis hybrid cultivar
ATATATATATATATAATTTATACCATGATATATAAGTGCTTGTAAATATATATCCGTTAGCTACTGAGTCCTTTGTTAATTTCCTTCATATATTTATTATGAATTATGTACTATTTTTTTTAAATTTATGGATTAATGATTTTTTGTTTGATCCTATAAATTTGAATCATTGTTATTGAGATTAGGGCGGTCAAAAAAGATCGTTGTTCGTGAACAGTTCGTGTTCAGTTTGTCAATAAGTTCGTGTTCGATTCGTTCGATAAGTAAATGAGACGAACGTGAACAAATTTTTTTTGTTCTGTTAGTGAAATGAATCAAACACGAACAGTGATGTGTTCGGTCGTGTTCGAAATATAAAATAATTTAAGAAAATTATATATATATATATATATATATGATTTATGATATTTTAAAAAATTATATTTTATAAATTATAATATATAATAAATTAATAATANAACAACCTGTTGTTCTTGTTCAGCTCGTTAGGCTTAACGAACGAGCTGAACACGAGCTGCTTAACGAGTCGAACATGAGTTGTTCACGAACAACCAGCCAAATTGACAGCCCTACTTACTTATACATGAAAATGTGTATTTCATTTTTAAATGTTAAAATAAGCATATTTTCTTATATACTATGAAAAATTTGGGTGGTATAATTATTGAAAACAAAATTCAGGTGTTAGATATGTTTTTAAATTTTTTCTTTTTGAAAAGAAATGACTAGAGACTATTATATGAGTCTTCAGTCACCTCTAATATACCTAACAATTTTAGTATCACTTCCTTAAGGCCAACTTTGTCAGAAGGGATTTCAAACCTTCGACCTGAGAGGTCTTATACCGTGGATGTCAACCAACATGCCGAGACACACTACTCAGGTGTTAGATATGTAAATACATAAGAATTGGGTGGACTTGTTCGGAGTGCCATTTTGTTTTAGTAAAAGCATATAAATTAATTAATTTTTTTAATGGCACTAATTCAAAATTTATTATAAAACAATTAATAACATAAAATTTTAATATATTATCTATCACATAAAAATTAAAAAATATATATATTAAATTTTGAAAAGATTATTTGCCTTCTTTTATAAATACGTCACTATCTGCTATTATTTTTTATGTTATTCAATAATAGGCTTATTATTAGGGTCAATAGAAAGTGTAGAAAAAGAGATAAAAATTAATTGTCTTATTGTTTAATGACAGAAATATAGAGTTTTGATGATTAAAAATTTCTTTTGGTGGCTGCATGGGGCGATGATGGCTCCATATTTATGATTTAAAATACCTTTTTGCCCCCAGCTGGCGAAGAAGTGAGAATTTTTCTGTTGGGATGTATCGTGATTCCTTACTTTGTCAAAATAAATTTAATATATATATATATATATATATATATATAATTTATACCATGATATATAAGTACTTGTAAATGTATATCCGTTAGCTACCGAGTCCTTTATTAATTTCCTTCATATATTTATTATGAATTATGTACTGATTTTTTTAAATTTATGGATTAATGATTTTTTGTTTGATCCTATAAATTTGAATCGTTGTTATTGAGATTAGGGCGGTCAAAGAAGCTCGTTGTTCGTGAACAGTTCGTGTTCAGTTCGTCAATGAGTTCGTGTTCGATTCGTTCGATAAGTAAATGAGACGAACGTGAACAAATTTTTTTTTGTTTTGTTAGTTAAATGAATCAAACACGAACAGTGATGCGTTCGGTCGTGTTCGAAATATAAAATAATTTAAAAAAATTATATATATATGATTTATGATATTTTAAAAAATTATATTTTATAAATTATAATATATAATAAATTAATAATAATAATATATTAATATACTATATTAGTAATATGCTAATATGGATATTATATATTTATATAATATAAGTTATATAATTAATATAATATATTATTTATATATATTAATATTACGGATGTCAAACTGACTCGTCGTTCGCGAACAGCTCGTGTTCGGCTCGTTCGTTAAGAAAAGAACACGAACAGTGACTTGACGAACAATTCTGAACACGAGCTTATTTCAAACAAACTAAATTTCAAACGAACCGAACACGAACACAAGCTCTGTTCATTCGTGTTCGGTTCGTTTACACCCCTAATTGAGATTAAGCAACTTTAAAAAAGAAAAATTTTGAAGATGAATTTAAAAAGGACTACGTAACGGGCGGTTAGCATGTCTTTGGGAGAGCGATGGCGATGCGGTGCGATCTTGACCGCAATGTTGGGGCATTTGAGAAGACAATCTTCTGCCTATGTTTTTAAGAAGTTGTTGTGGAAAAATTGTGTTTTATAATCTGATATGAATAAGGGTATGTTTGGGGCAGCTTATAAGTGTGGGGGCGTTTTATATTACCGTTTGGATCGCGTGGTTTGCCCGCTTATTCGACCCGTGGGCCGCATTTCAGGATAATCTGCTTTGCTTATCCTGAAACGTACAAGATGGCCAGAAAACTATTGTTTTGAAATTAAAAAAAAAAACAAAAAACGTAATATCCAACACAACTTTTAAATAATAGCTTCCTTAGCACAATTTCAAATCGATTTTTTCAAATAGTTGCAGTTGTGTCTAACAAATCCTAAATCATTGGCGGAACACCTAGCTCGCCAATCTTCTAATTTTGGTTTTTTAATATATTAATAAATTTATGAAAATAATTTCTTAAGAAAATTCTTATTATATTTAAAAAAAAAATTATGAAAGTAAATTCTTAAAAAATATTATTTAGAAAATTGTACTAAAAGATTTTTTTAAAAATACTTAAAATTTTGTTTTAGAAATTTTTATTTAATATTTTTCGTCTTGATTGCTATAACATTTATNATACAAACTAGATGAAAGTTAAGAATTCTACACAGGTAGCGGGTGCGCTCATTGAGTTTATTCTGATTGTTTAAAAATTCTAGAGCTTCATAATTCATGAAGTGGGATAACTCGGTTGTGACTAGGTAATGCCTCCATTGTTCTAGAGATCTAATAATGCCATTTTTTTTTGTTAGGTGGAGTATTTTCATTGAGTCTAATTTAGTTTTCACTGAAATAAGTAATTGAGTGGCCAACTTGACTTGGTACAACGCCAATGCCTATGCTGGAAGCGTCACACTTAACCTTGGGCAAGAATTGGGGCTTGAGTGACCTTTTCCATCAATATGTCGAAGTTGGCTTTATCTGTGACTGTCCATTTGAATTCTTTTCGTTTCAACAACAATGTGAGTGGGGCGGTGATAGTGTTGAAATTGTGAAAAATTATTCGTTAAAAGGAGGCTAGCCTCAATAATTGTCAAAGCTCGATGACAAATGGCAGTGTGGTCCAATGTACAATTGCCTCAATCTTTGTTGGGTCCATTTGAATCCTCGTGTTAGACACTACCTGGGATGGGACACTTGTTCGGATCGTAATACCTCGAACACCACCTGTAGGTGATGCATATGGTCTTCGTCGGATTTACTATAAACCAAAATATCATCAAAGTAGATCACCTCGAATCTCCTAATATGAGCTCGAAAGACTAGATTCATTAGGCGCATGAAGGTGCTTGACGCATTGGATAGGGTGAAAGGTGTGATCGTTCATTCATAAAAGACCATCTCGTGTTTTGAAGGCGGTCTTCCATTCGTCTCTCGATTGCATTTTTATTGATGATATCCACTTTGTAGGTCAATTTTTGAGATGATGGTGGTGCCGTATAGTTGATCTAAACTATCGTTAAGCTGTGGTATGGGTAAATGATATTTGATTGTAATTTTGTTAATGACACGACTGTCAATGCACATCCGTCAGAAGCCATCTTTCTCGGGTACTATGAGTGCTGGGATAACACATGGATTGGTGCTTTCACGTATTAATCCTCTTTTAACAAGGTCCTGCTCGTGTTCGACTCTTTCGAAATAGCTCGTGAACAGTGTGTTCGTGTTCGACTCGATTTAAATATTCGTGTTCGGCTCGACATTGGCTCGTTAAACTAAAATTGAGAAAAATAGATATAAAGTGTGATATTCGAACCTGAATCAAATATATACAAAAGAAGACACTAGTCACATTGCCACATGAGGTGTTATGATTTAAACTTAGACACAAATATATATAATATATTATTATATAAATAATATATGTAATATATTGTTATATGAAAAGTTATATAATTTTTTTTTCGAGTCATTTCGTGCCGAACACAAGCGAACAAACTGTTGTTCGTGTTTGACTCGATTACATTTCGAGCTTAAAAATTTGTTCGTGTTCGGCTTGTTTGTTAAGTCTAACGAGCTGAACACGAGCTTTTTAACGAGACGAACACGTGCTGTTCACGAACAACGAACCAAATTGACAGCCCTAGTTGCAATCAGTAGGCATATCAATTTGGTAGGACTGTCCCTTGTATTAAGGTTGATGGTATGTTGGATTTCACATAATGGAGATAATTCTTCTAGGAGATTGTGTGTCATGAGAATGTCTTGGAAATTTTGTAGGTTTGGTTTAAGTTGTGTGGGTATCTTATTATCCTTGCTGGTACTTTCTAAGAGGGGCAAAGCTAGTAACATTGGCGCATTGCGAACTGATTGCAGGAAGGTGGCTTGTGAGATTAACACGTTTTGGATGTTGATCGTGGCCCTCACATCTTTTACAGGCAATAACATGGTGCATTTTCCATCCTTCATGAATATGTAGGTGTTCTTGAAGCCATTGTGCTACGTTTTTTGGTTGAATGACAATGGTCTCCCCAAAAGAACGTGACATGCATCTAATAAGACAACATCACGCCAAACTTGCTCTTGTAGTTGATTGACGATCGAGAATTCGACTAAGCATTGTTGATCGATGCGAATCTTGTTCCCTTTTTTGAGCCAGATGAGTGAGTAGGATCACGAGTATAACATATAAATTGGTGCTTTAGTATATTATTCTTCTCTTAACAAGGTTGCACCTGATGTTGGAGTTCCTCATACACTGTGGGTTGCAATCAGTAGGTCAGTCTATTTGGTAGGACCGTCCCATGTATGAGGTCGATGATATGTTGGATGTCCCGTAATGAAGGTAATTCTTCTAAGAGATTATCTGTCATGATGTCTTGGAAATCATGTAAGAGTGGTTTAAGTTGTGTGGGTATCTCAGTATGCTTGTCGGTACTTTCTAGGATGACCAGAGCTAGTGCCATCGGTGCATCACGAACTAATTGCATGAAGGTCTTTCGTGAGATTAACACATCTTTGATGTTGTTCGTGTCCCTCACGTCTTTTACAGGCAATAATATGATGCATTTTCCATCCTTCTTGAAAATGTAGGTATTCTTGAAGCTGTTGTGCTAAGATTTTCTGTCGAATGACCATGGTCTCCCCAAAAGAACGTGACATGCATCTGATTAATTTACATCACACCAAACTTGCTATTTTAGTTGATTNAATTTGTCTTAGTAATCAAGTACTGAAACTATAAATTGCAAAGATGACGTTAGCCAAAATCTTCATATGTTTCCGAATGTCTGCTTACTTCTTATTATTCTAAGAGAATCATATGCAGACTTCCTCAATTAAACAGCAAGGAAAATGTGGAACATGGCATTGAACATCTGAACTGCTTATAAGAAGTTGGCTCCCAGCTGTATAACAATGCAGAATCTGTTCAATAATACCTCTTTTTTAATGGAAATCATTGAAATATTAAAATAATGATTTAGTTCCAACTTATAAGCAATAACAGAATATTTAAACAAAGGAGAAAGAGAATATTACATGAAGGAAAGTATTTCAGAACAGTGATTCTACTTTTTTGGTGCTATGGGAAGTAGTTAATAAGACTGGTTCTATAGAGTTATCATACAACAGATTGTGATATAATTAGAAATAAGTTGGTATTTGTACTGAGTAAAAACTAACGGTCTGAAGGAAACTTCATTCATAACAAGTCTAGAGAATTATTCATATTTTATGAGTTCATCTTCTCTAATTAAGAGAAGAGTTGGCTTTTGTAAGCTCATATTTAAGTATATGGACCTACTGGTTTTCTTCTTCTTCTTCTTCAGTTTTTCACTTAAAAAGTCTGTTTTATGAGATTGCCTATCCATATATGCATGGATATTTGTGCAATGGCAAGAACAAAAAAACAAACTTTATTGCCTGAGTTTTTTCAGCATGCAGCAATTTGACTCCATTTAGGAGAAGCATCTCCAGCATAGATGAGATTTAGAATTAAATTCTTCAGCTCTTGTGAGAGAGTCGCTTGAGATTTTGTTTTGATTGTAAATTTACGTGTAATTTCATCAATTTTTTAGTTTTTAGATTTTTATTTTGTAAAACTTGTGATTTCAAATGTGTATAAATAAAACTTTTTTTTTTTATTTTATACACATTTTAAAGTATTTCTGAGCTAATTCGAGCCAAATGAACTCAATTCGAACAAATTGAAAAATTTTGAACTTATTAAAACGAAATAAAAAAAAAATTAGTTAATTACGAGCTATTTTGAGCTTAAAAGAACAATTCGAACAAATCGAACCGAACATAAACATAAATTTTTTGCACAAATTCGAACACGGGCCGATTTCTAACACAAATCATTTTAAACGAGCCGAATACGAACAAGTGCTCGCTAGTTCATGTTCGGCTTGGTTAGACCCTTATCTATGTCCTTCAACATAAACAAAATAGTTTTCCTTTTTATTGAAATATTTAATTAAGTGTTCATTTGGGACAGCTTATTTGGTGCGGAGTTGTTTTGAAAACACACATGATCTGTTTGGGCAAATTGTGTTTTGGCAGCTTATGCGTTTTCAAAACGCTGAAAAACACAGTTTTCACACCTCACCTACCTAGGTGCGGTGACAGTTTTCTCGCAGCGGTATGACTTTCCCAATGGTCTATGCGGTCATCATTTTATATAAGTTTTTTAGATTTAAAGATTAGTTCATTGGTTCCTTCTATCATTTGTTCTCTATCCAAAACCTTGTCTACAGAGAATTATTATTATTTTCTTAAATATGACAAAAAAGAATGTTCTTTTGAGCGTACTTATGCCGTTTAGTTACAAGTCCAATGAAAATATAAAAGATGTTGTTACCCAAAGTCCTACTCCCACATGACTTAACATATTCCTTCTTTAGTGCTTTATGCCACCTTTAACTTGTTTTCTTTTGTTAAAAGTGTTGATTTATAATTTTAGAATTTGTCTTGTGTTTTATTGTAATGTATTATTTAGTAAAATTGGTACCATCCAATAAGATCATAGATTAATCTACTTTGAATGTGGAAGGTAGTTTATCTTTTCCTTCTACCTAGTAGTGTTCTANTGTACTATTTAGTAAAATTGGTACCATCTTATAAGATCATAGATTAATCTACTTTGAATGTGGAAGGTAGTTTATCTTTTCCTTCTACCTAGTAGTGTTCTATCTTCACCAAACATATTTGTAGAATGTCTGGTATTTATGAAGCATTGGAGACTTGTAAGCTATTTTATAAGAAAGATGAGGGTTCTTTTTGTAATTTTTATAAGAAGGTTTGACGAAACTATACTTAATTATTATTAATCTATCTTCTTAGAGAATAAAACAAGGATTATCGTGGTAGTTTTTTGCTAAGTATACAAAAGAATCTTTGTATTTTCTTATATTTATTCAATTTAATTAGTGATGTTTGAATTTTTTTTTTCTTAGGAGCAAATGTTAAGATATATATTTTATTTTGACNGGTTTTTTGCTAAGTATACAAAAGAATCTTTGTATTTTCTTATATTTAATCAATTTAATTAGTGATGTTTGAATTTTTTTTTTCTTAGGAGCAAATGTTAAGATATATATTTTATTTTGACTCCCATCATTTTTTTGAAGTTTTGTAAATTACTTTATCATGTAGTATCTAAGAAATTTCTTAAAAAGTATGGAAGAATATTTTTTAAGTAGTTATTATGTGAAACCTTCAACTTTGCTTTTTCTTCTATCATCTCATATGGGGATGTCAAAATGGCTTTTTATTCGGGAATAGCTCGTGTTTGGTTCATTAAGTAGTTCATGTTCAATCTGTTAGCTAGTCAAACAAGTCGAACACGAATAACTTTTTTTATCTCAATTTATAAATGAGTTGACCACTAATAAAGATTTTTTCGTTCGTGTTCAACTCGTGTATATATATATATATNCATCATTTTTAAAGTTTTGTAAATTCCTTTATCATGTCGTAGCTAAGAAATTTCTTAAAAAGTATGGAAGAATTTTTTTTAAGTAGTTATTATGTGAAATCTTCAACTTTGCTTTTTCTTCTATCATCTCATATGGGGATGTCAAAACGGTTTTTTATTCGGGAATAACTAGTGTTTAGTTCATTAAATAGCTCTTGTTCAATCTGTTAGCTAAGCAAATAAGTCGAATACAAATAATTTTTTTGATCTCAATTTATAAATGAGCTGACCATAAACAAAGATTTTTTCGTTCGTGTTCAACTCGTACATATATATATATATATATATATATATATATATATATATATATATATATATATATATATATATATATATATATATATATATATATATTAAGTTGGAGTCTGATCCTGCTCCCGCCTCCTTATTCATGATCGCAGGAAGTCGCGGCCTTCTGTGCGAACTGTTCCCACGATCGGACGTTCGCGAATCATCGCGAACGTCCCGCCCAACGTTCGCATCTCCCGCCACTCCTTAGCCGTTGACCCTTCCTGTTCGCGATAAAAGGCTTCAGACAGCTCTCCTTCAGTTTTAGAAATCACTTTTTGTGTTCTTCTTTGGGCTTCCTCGGGATAGAGGAAGAGAAGTGCAATGTGTACTTCCTTGTGGTGAAGGAAGAAGAAAGAAGAAGGGGAAGATTGTTCTCCCTTGGCTTCTTCTTGGTGGCTTGTGACAGAAGAGAAATTAGGTTTATTTCTCTTGTAAGTTTGTCGGTGTATCTCAGTGTAGAGACAGAAGAACAGAGAGGGAATAACAGAGAGCAACAAAGTGAGAGATTCCTTTTGTAAGTCGAGACGATGGACTGATGTAAATTCCTCAATTAGTTAAATCTTCTGTAACACCGTGGTTGTAGACAATTTGCCGAACAATGTAAATCTGTGTGTTCTATTGTGTTACTGTTTTCTGATGTGAATTTTCTCATTCTATTTTTTGCTTTCATCAAAGATCGTTCTCCTATTTTATATATATATATNCCTTCTTGAAAATGTAGGTATTCTTGAAGCTGTTGTGCTAAGATTTTCTGTCGAATGACCATGGTCTCCCCAAAAGAACGTGACATGCATCTGATTAATTTACATCACACCAAACTTGCTATTTTAGTTGATTGATGATCGAGAATTCGACTAAATATTGTTGCTTGACGCCAATCTCGTTCCCTTTTTTGAGACAGTTGAGAGAGTATAATTGCAAATGTTTTTATGAGGCCAAACGAAAGATGATGTGTCGTAGCCATGAAGGATTTTTTCGGGTTCTTACTGGAGAACCCATCATATGACCAATAGTTTGCCTTTGTTTTCGGAGACGGGTAGTGTTTCTTCCGAACCATCTTCATATTGGTCTTCTTCCACTTTCTCGGCTTCCTTGATGGCACCTTCTTCAGTAAACGAGACAATGCGGGGGTGGTGGGCCAATTGGCAACAATTTAATCATACTCGTGGCACCTAAAACATTTTCCTGCAAAAAATGTCCCAAAGGAACTTCCCTTTTCGGGTATCGTTTCGCTAGGGATGGTTTTCGTGCTGCATGATAGTGACTTACCAGCTTTCGACGTGGTATTGCTGGTGGATGTGGCTTGAGGTTATGGTTTGAGTGTTGATTGCTGTCAGAATGAGTTTTAAGATTTGGTTTGTTTCTGATGTTCTACTTTTAATGCGAGGGTCTGGACATCGTTTAGCGTCCTATATGGCTCGAATTGTACAACGTTGCTAATGACAACTTTTAAACCTCTGAGACAGCGGGCGATTGTGTGCTCCTCTTGTTTAACCAGGTCGCATCAAATTGCGCCGTGATTTCTCAGTTGATGTGTCACGCTGCTTGCAGGTTGTGGAAGTAGAGAAACATTCTGGAAATAGTGGGGTGACATGTATGTTTTTTTAATTGACTTTTTCATTTTTGTCCACTTGGTGATCTTGTCATGGATGTTGTGTTGTTGTTGTCGTTGCAAGCTGTCCCGCTAACAACGTGCTTTTCTTTAGTTTGATAGCGGCAAACTTAACCCATTTTTTCTCGGCTATCTTCTTGTAATCAAAGATGCATTCAATAGCTTACAGCCAGTCAATGAAGTCATCATGGTCCATGTGTTTGTCAAATTCTAGTAGGTCTATTTTGATGCTGAAATCCCGATGGGTGTCAAACGTGGGCTTCCCTCGTGATCTTTTGTGATAGTGAATGCCAACGTGGTTTGGATGATATTCGTCATCGCAGTTTTCATCACCGTGAAGCGGATTTAGGTAATCGTCGCATCTCTTCTTCGACTCTCGATGTCACGGTCGAGAGTAACGTCACCTTGAGTCCGGTCGCCCATTTTAACCAATCTTTGTTGTTACTGACAAACCTCTTGTTGTATTTCTTACCTGGTTGGGTTCGGCATATATCGACGTGGCAGCGTGAACGGAATGGTTTCAAGAACAAGATCATAGATGGAAGGAGAAGACAATAAGAGAAAGAAATAAGGGAAGACAAAAGGAAGAAGAATTTTTTTTTTTCGGGTAGATTGGGTTGGGGCGGATGTTAGGGTTGGGCTCGCTCCGATAGCAAATGATATCAGAGTTAACACAAACCATGACTCAAATGCCATAATTTTATTGTTAATTTTGAAGAAATTACAACATGGGCTCTTAAAAGAAAAACAACACAAATATGTGAGCGATAATATAAGAAGTAACTACTCAACAAGTAATAAATTAAGTACTATAAAAGGGTAGGAACAGTCTTGAACAACGTTGGAGTGTGATTGAAAGGTCTCTGCAGAGGCTATGGAAGAGTTAGCAGTGGTTGGCCGATTGTTGGGTGATCTTTTGCGGTCGGAGTGGCGTGCGAGGGCTTGGAAATGTCACTGAGGAGGCTGTGGAAGAATCAACAGTGGTTGGCTGATTGTTAGGGTGATCTTTTGAGGTCAGAGTGGCATGTTGAGGGTGTGGAGAGGTCGGCAATTTGTTTTAAGAGTGTCAGAGAGGGGGGCAGTGGCAGAATGACTGTTGCGTGGTGTTGGAAGGTGCTACGACCTCTACTTAGAGAGGTGTAGGAGCAGGGTGCAATGTCAGGAATGAGCTAGAAAGGACTTGAGCACCTTGCGGCTTGCTCGAGGAGGCGTAGGATGGAGGGGATGCGATCGGAGTAAGACTGGGGGAGACGTAGGATGCTTGCGTGTGCTGGGGAAAGCGTAGGAAGAAATGGTAGTTTGGTATAGTGGAGTAATGATCACTACAAGTGAGTTACAGCCAGAGCACTGGTTACCGTAGGATGCAACCATTAGAAAGGAAATGCCAAGAGGCAAACCTGAAATTAAAAATCAAAACAAGCTCCTTAGGAGTCGGCAATTTGTTTTAAGAGTGTCAGAGAGCGGGGCAATGGCAGAATGACTGTTGCGAGGTGTTGGAAGTTGCTACGACCTCTACTTAGAGAGGTGTAGGAGCAGGGTGGCAGTGTCATGAATGAGCTAGAAAGGACCTGAGCACCTTGCGGCTTGCTCGAGGAGGCGTAGGATGGAGGGGCTGCGATCGGAGTATGACTGGGGGAGACGGAGGATGCTTGCGTGTGCTGGGGAAAGCGTAGGAAGGAATGGTAGTTTGGTAGAGTGGAGTAATGACCACTACAAGTGAGTTACAGTCGGAGCACTGGTTACCGTAGGATACAACCATCAGAAAGGAAATTCCAAGAAGCAAACCTGAAATCAAAAATCAAAACAAGCGCCTTAGGACCTAAGCAAAACTTGCATAAATAAAGGGAAGGCTAGCAGCTAACAATGGTAAGATCTGAGAAAGGAATGGGGGAAAATGATAGGGATTGAAGAGGGGCAATGGAGGTGAGATTGCAACGCTTAAGTGGCGGGTGAAAGAATAGCGCACATGAGGGAATTGATGTCGGGAGAAAAAAGCCAAAGGGAAAATCATATGCCTCAAGTAGAAATGGATTGTCCCGATCTAGCAAGAAGGTTGGACACGTTCGTTTGTCACATCTTTTATACTATTTCTATAGTGGTGAATGATGACACTATGCTTTTGGTAGCATGACTACTTTTAAGTTTCAATATTACTGTGAAGGTGATTAGGACTTAGTTTTACTCTCTAGTAAAATTGGAAGCAGAGGAGCACTAGTGGAGAGATGTCTTGGGGCATATTCGAAGGAGCAGTTTCGAAGCTGTTGCAGAAGAAATTATTTTTCAAAAAAGTGATTATTATAAATTCATTTTAATTTATGAAAGTCAAATTATAGTTTTTTTGACAGTCATCACACATGAACAACTCAGGTTGAAAAAAATTGGTTATTTTATCAGAGAGATTTCTAAAAAATAACAAGAAAACAATTTCCGGAGAGAACCTGGGTAACGGTTTAAAAAGCAAAGCAGATAGAAAATTGTCCCAGACAAGACTTTTTATCCATGGATGGCACCATGATTTGTCATTCTTAATTCTCTCTTTTGAACACTATCGTATCTTTTGTATTTTTATTTTTGCAATGTTTTGCGCTTAAACACCAACTTGTTTATTCATTTTTCTTTAACAACTCTTCTTTCACATCTTTATTTTTGTTGGGAAAGTCCTATACAATTTAATGATAAAGCTGATAATTGAATCCTGTGTAACCTATTTCAGCACTCTAGCGAGGAACAGAGACAAAACGGGTCTTGAAATTATTGGGGTCGTCCTGAACAAGGTATATAATGGACAGTTATTTTTATGTGTATATTTCTTTTTTTTTTTATTTATTTATTTTCTGGGTAATGCGTGCATTCTCAACTTCTATGCTTTTACATATCCAACACCTAAGCTTTGCAATTTACATCTATATACAGTGAAATACACTTTTCCATTCATATATAAGATGGCTTGTACGTAAAATTGAAGTTTAGGTGTTAGATATGTAAACTCTTAGGAAATGAGTGTCATGAATGTAAATCCTTTTTTTTTTAATTATTTTTGGATGATTACCCAAGCTGGTTTGTCTTTTGCAGGAAGACACAGAAGCAGGTGGTGAAATAGCTGAAAGCAGCGACACAGGTTACTTGTGTGGNTTTGAAGTTTAGGTGTTAGATATGTAAACTCTTAGGAAATGAGTGTCATGAATGTAAATCCTTATTTTTTTTTTTAATTATTTTTTAATGATTACCCAAGCTGCTTGTCTTTTGCAGGAAGACACAGAAGCAGGTGGTGAAATAGCTGAAAGCAGCGACACAGGTTACTTGTGTGGTTCGCCCCCTGCACGTACCCATAACCCTGTAATACATGATGCACAGTTTACCAAACACATGAATCCCATAGCTTCTTGCCCCGCGGTAACAACTAACTCTTCTCCAAGAGCTGAAAGGGGTTCGCCAAAATGCATCCCCACCATCAGCGGGAGCCCAAAAATTCGAGTTGAAGGCTTTAATTGCGGGAAATCTGATCCCCTATGCGTGGTTCCGACTCTCGCCTGACCCACCTGACCTTAGATTCTTAACCCCCTTCTCTGTACAGAGTTTTTCTCTATTTAGCTGAGAATATTAAATTCCCAGCAAATGCTTTTGAAGACATTTTTCAAGCTGTTGATCATATATATCTCTCTCTTTTGTTTCATGGAAAAGCTCGGTGATGTCTGTAGATACAGCTCATTTTAGTTTACTTAGGATGTCCGTCCCAATGAGTCGTTTTACTGTTTGTTTCGAGGCTTTATTAGTTTGGATTCCGGATTTGGTTGATCTAATGTAGACATCATCCATTTCGTGTCTGTATATTGGGTATGTATATACTAAGTTTTTTTGTTCCTTTAAGAAAAGTCTTATTGCTGCTAATCTTAAATGTTGTGCGTCAGTGATTTTTTCAATTTTTGTGCTCACGATGTCTCAAGCATTAGTTTATGCATCTTAATTTATCTTGCATTTGTGTAAATATGTACTTCGAAAAAAATCTTGGAAAGAGAAGAAAATCATGGGACCAAGCTTGAACAAAACAATTTGTTATGTAATTGTAGGTATAGTGGTGTATTCTTTTTTTTGAATGGGAAAGATGAAATTATAAAAGTAATAATTATAAATATAGAATAGTGGTTCAACTTTCATAGTTGTATTTGGGCTATAATGAATTATAGTTTTTGGTATTAATAATGATAGGGAGCCGTGAAGGCTGTAGTAGATTGTTATGAAGGTGGTGGCTGAATAGAAGTGTTGTACACGTTGGCTGTATTAGCTTGTTTGCCATGGAGATTGTAGTTAAAAATCATAGTGTTTGGCTATATAAGGTCATGCTTGGTAGCTTGATCAGAAATACTTTTGTGGGAGGTAGTGCTGACAGTAGTTAACCACATATGACTTAGTGAGAAGTTATAATAGTAACTAATAACAAATGTATAATGGGTTGCTACAAGAGTCTCAGTTCTTAGTTGATTTCAAAATATTATTATGATAATTGTTAGTCATGTAGACTGTAAAGGAGAGTTGCAATTGTTATTAGTTACATAACTGTAGTGGGAAGTTGCAATTGCAATTAACGACATAGATCGTAGTGGAGGACTAATGCTCAGTCATGTAGGTTGCAGCAAGAAGCTAGAATAGCAATTCACCGCACATACTGTAGTGACTTGTTGCAAAAGCGTCAGTTAGTCATAGGGTTGTCAATAGAGCTCATTGTTTACGCACAAGTCGTGTTTGAATTGTTCTTCAAGTAAATGAGCTAAACTTGAACAAAATATTTAATCTCAAATTATATACGAGTCAAACATGAACGACCCTTTATTCAATGGTGTCCGACTCCTTTTAGCTTGAAACAAAGAAATTATATATATATATAAGGAGGAGACTTTAGGAGGTTGGATGGAACTAGAACTTTTTGAGTACAACGATTATAAGTATTTGTGTTGGGGGTTATTATTGGATCTCGAATTCGACATTATTCTTTTGATTTGGCATTATTCATACCCGATATTTGAGATACATCGTATCGAGTTTACGTTGGTATAATATATTAAAGAACCGTAGTTACACAATGTTTGAGGTAGTTCATTATGTCGCATTCGAGGTACTTAATAACACATTTTTGTTATATTGTATACCATATTGGGAACTTCGTTTATACATGATTGCTGGGAAGGAGGGTCGACAGTGATTCACAACAATGAAGGTTGAGAGTTATCACCAAACTTCAATTCGGAACAAAATTAAAAAAAGAGTTTTATTCTTCTTTCTCCCCCTCCATCCAAGTGGAGAGATAATGTTTATTATAGAGCCTCGAGGAGGGAAATTTTGATTATTTGGCAAATAATCACTAGTTCGAACGACCCATAATAATTCCTTTTGATGATAATATGTTTTTTAAATGATTGATGGCCTTGATAACCTTGGAATCAAAGTGATTTTAAGCTTGTTGGTTCCTGTTATCTAGACGCTCAATTTGACTACAAGTGCATCAAATTTGAAGCTTACTCCACCATCAATTATCCACCAAAAGTTTTAAAAAATGATTTAATGACTCGATCCGTGCTTAATTTGACTCAAATTAGATCAACTTTGGTATCACTGTGTCAACTCATTGACCCGGAGTGTTTAATTACAATTTTTTGGGAAGAGAGTTCCAGATATATTTTAAGTTTTTTATTAAAATATGTATTGTTAAAAACACATGTGACAAATAGATTGAAATTCGTGCAAAATGTAAAATTTGTTGCAGACGCGCGAGTTCATGCAAGTATTGAATCATGAACTAAAACTGATGGGAATTGTAACACTCTTAAATACCAAAAAATGAAGGAAAAAAAATTATGTACCTTTGATATTGATTTACTTTTAATTTTTTTTTAATTTTATAATATTAATTGCAGATTTCACACGCAGAGTTTCGTGTTGCTTGTTCGTCTTTTTTGTGGGTCCCATCCTTCATACAGTGAAACAGTGGCGTTGACAACGACGCATCACGAACCCGTGTCTCTTTCTGGTTGGATGGATCTGTGTTTCTTCCCACACCCCGCAGATGGCTCTTTCCCGCGCACAAATTGTTCGAGACGTAAAAAACAAAAAGAAAAAAAAAAAGAAAAAAAAGGGAGGGAAAACAGGAGAGAGCGGAAGCTGCGAAGGAGTTTTTACCATCTGTAACAACTCTGTTCATCGGCTTGCAAAAGCCCTAATCTTGCTTAATTATTCGTTGCCCCGCGTCACAATTAGCCGGCCGATCTAGTGGTCTGATCGTACGATGTTTGATTTTGGCCGATCTGGAAGACAGAGCGCGATTCATGATCTGACACTGTGATTCATCACTTTGTTCTTTGGTGATTCGGTTCTTTCTTTCTTGGATCTGATGCCTTGAGCTGTGCTTAGGTGGTTATGGTAGGTCTTTTAGGGTGTTGCTGCGAGAAAGCTCCTCTGCAATGAGTCCGGGTGCGGCGGGTGCGGAGGAGGGCGAGAATCCTGGGGCTCTTCAGATGGATGATGACGGTGCGATGGAAGCTCGATTCGCCAATCTTTGCAAGGTTGTTTTGTTTACCCTGTTTATTTGTGCGCGGTCTGTGTGTGTTGGATGCGTTTTTCTATGGTTTGACCTGAGTTGAGGCTTGCTTTAGCAGAGCGTAGCGGGGATTGATGAGGGCACAGCGGAGGAGGCGCTCGCTCTTTTTGGGGAAAGCAAGGAAATCCTGTTGGGAATCATGTCGTCGGTTGGAAGCGGAACGGTGAATTCTTCATCTAGCTTTCTGTATTGTTTAGTTCGTAGAACTTTGTTTGTAAATGTACTTCCTTTTGCAGCCGGACGTGGTTGAGAGGTTTTGGTCTGCTTTCCTTCTCTATTGCGTCGTTAGGCTTTGCACTGGGAAGGATACAAATGAGAGCAGTGATGGAAGAGTGAAGCTATCCCAGATTCTGGAGGCGGCTAAGCTGAAGTAGGATTTTTTTGTTATTTTAACTGAAAAACATGATTTTTCCTGTTCCGTGCCATTAAAAATCTCAAATTGACGGTTTATTTCTATTTTGCCTTACAGCGCTCTGGATTTTTTCAAAGAAGTATCTCATTTTGCTCTTAAGGCTGATAATGTTTTATCCATTCATTATGGCCCGGATTGGGAAAAAAGGATTGACGTAAGGCAGAAGTTCGTTTGAATACTATTTGTCTTTTTTTTTTTTTTAACTTTTCCACTTGACTTTGTATCTAGAAATGATTAATTAACTTGCACTTTGCTATTGTTTAGTTGAAGGAGCTGCATGCCAATGCTGATCAACTCTGTTGGCTCAGCAGGTAAATTTTATTGACCAGGCTTTCATGCGTTTCAAGGTTTGTTTGTTTGTTTTTGAATTTTGATACTTCATCTCTATGATATAATATGTTCTTGCGGTTGTTAAGTGCTCATTAGAAAACTGCGGATTTATATTTTTGTTCTTGTTTGCTTTCAAGTTGTTGCTCGGTTTGATTGGAGTGGAACTTGGTTTTTAAATGGAGTTGCACTTATGGTTCGGTGAAATTGAGCTTCTTAAGATTCTTGGTTTATAGTGGGATGGGAGACTTACCGCCCCTCTTGTAAAGAGGGAAAGTTGTTTTGGCAACAAAGAAAATCTTATAGGCTTTTAGATAGGTATTAGAATCAAATGGTGGGAGTGTGATTAGTTGTGAGAGTTTAAAAGGAGATTTTAATGAGAATTGCTCTTCTCGGATCATGAGAGTTTGATTAGAGCTGTTATTTTTCTTTAATTCCTATCAGAAAGTTTGGATATTGTATCCTCTTATTTTTTTATGATGACAGCTTAAATCTATTCTAATCTATTTTTAATTAGGAGATTTTGTCCAAGAAATCTTATCCTAGCAGTAATATAAATATCATATTAATTAATAGAAAAAATCTCATAATTAATAATTTGTAATAAACCTTGTATGAATGTTCAACATGTTTGCAGAGGTGTTCATATGATCTTGTATAAATAATCATCATGTTTCAAATTTGAGATTTAGGAATAACTTATCTTACATTGTGCCATGGCAAACATAGATTTCTTCTCATCTTAATTGTCATTTTCATTTTTTTTATTTATCTCTGTAATACGGGGCATCTGGTTTGTTCATATTTAGTTTTTTTAGGCTTCAAATTATTTAGTTTTATGTATCTTAGCATTGATCATGGGTTTGAGATGGTTTGTGTACATCAACTTTTCTTTGGCAGGAGAACTTTGACGCACATATTTCTTATACATGGCCATTGTCTCGGAGCCATCACATGTTGTAATTCTAGCATGAGCTGTGTTTTGGGTGTTGAACGAGTCATGTTTGGCTTGCCATTATTTGTCTTCGCCTATATTCTCTCTTTACTTTAGCAAATGAGTCCCTAATTGTATGGAAAAGTTTCATTCAAAGCAATCTTCTCTTAACTTCATATAAATTTTATTTGAAACTTCTGAGGGAATGAAACTCTAATTCATTCTCCAGCACCATCGTAAAGGAAAAAAAATTATAAGGACGAGAGACTGTAATAACTATTAAAAAAAGGAAATTTTGATAGTTTGGTTGTGAAAACAGTCTTGACGGTTTCTTCATTAAGAGAAGGGCGTTTCCACTCAAAACAAAGAAATGACGATGACAGGAGAAAGAGCGAGAGGCAGAGAAGTAGGAAGAAAGAGGAGGAAGGGAGGACGATACCACTTGCGGGAAACTTCGACGTGTGCATTGAAGACATTGTGCTAGGAGACAACATCAACAACAACATGCTGTGTGTGAGAGAGGAAGACAAAGGGAACCTTGCATGCGATAAGAGCTGCAGCTTCAAGCATGAAGAGACAAAGCATCACGGGCTTGCGTGCGAGGAAGAAGCTTTATGTGGGAGAAGAGTCACACAAAAGTGTCAAAATTGAAGTCGTGCCTGCATCTTCGTGTGGGTGCAGGTGGTCTAATGCAAAGAAGAAGAAAAGTGGAAGTGGGACAAGCGGTTCCTAGCATTCTGGATGGAGTGGTTGCGTGCGGCTTTTGATGGGTGGGCAGTCAATTGAGTCATCAGTAAAGTTGGTAGGGTTTGTGTCTTTATGTATATAAATTGTTTTTAAAGTTTTATGAATTAATATTAGTGATTATAATTGGACAGACAACTACATTAAATGATTGCGAGAGAATTATATATGTGATCTTGCAATATAAGGAGAGATAAAGCGAGGCAAGTTTGTGGCTAATTTTCAATTTAGAGTTTTTAAATATTTAATTTAAATGTATTACTTATTATTTTTAAAATTAGTGTATCAGTGTAGCATTATTCTGATTGAAAAACCAGAAAAATTGACAACATCAATCAGATTAGGGCTTTCCTATTTATATTAGAGGTATATGTTTTAATTTGAGATTGTTTAATGTCAGCGATAAGTTTTGTTGGATAATATAAGATTTGGATATTTTAAAATTATTGAATTGGAATGTTTAAAGGAGTGATTACAATTATGGGAAGAAGAAAAGAAAACAAAGATGAGTAATAATTTCTAGGAATTGTAAATTAAGTGAATTTTTACTACATTAAATGTTATTGTTTAGGAGTAACATATTTAATGCAAATTTTAAGACGATCTATTATTAAGTACTGATTACTCGTAGTTAATGTTCTTAATTTTTTTCTTGCTGTACATATATTCTGCCTAAAGGATTTTTTATTCTGTTTTTTGTCAAAGAAATATTGTCGATCACTAAGGCTTTGCTTGTAACTTCAACATGGAAGTACAAATCATCACGGAGATTTTATCAACCAAAGGCTAAAGCACAATAATTTAGTTTTTTATTGCTTCATGAATACTAAACTACATCAGCCCGCCACAAGAGAAACAATGTTTGTAACAGCGGCAGTTAACGTTAACTTCATTTCATTTTTAATTAAAGAAATAAATATGCAGTCATGAACTCTCAAATACTAATTTGGGTTTCATAATTCAAACTTGTATTTTCATTTCAGACTGTTTTAAGGATCATGGTTACAATCATATGCTCAACAGGTTCTACAAGAAAGCTTATCACCAGCTTTTCAAGGTGAGTGCCAGTTGTAGTGGGAGAAAACTTCTAGTTTCCAGTCATGAAGATTATGTCTCAGATTACCATTGTTTTGGGTGGCTGCTATTTTTGGAGTTGCGTGCTCATTTATTCAGCCACTTTAAAGATTTGGTTACATATACTAATGCATTGGTTTCAATATTGGTAAGTTCTTTTTTTCACACATGGCGACTTTGCCAGGAGTAAAAAGTGCAGTGCCTCATTGTCTAGACGTCTAATTAAAATTTTTATTGTACTAGTGGCAAAATAATCCTTTGATTCATTGCTTAGTCATTTTTGTCCCAAAGTCTATAAAAGTGCCAATTTTGTCACTAGACTCTTCTAATATTGGTTGAGATAGTCTCAACGGATGAGTAATTTTGTCCCTAATTAAAGAGTTTGGAGACTAATTTGACGCTTTTATAGACTCCGGGACTAAATGGCCTCATAGATATAGTTGGGGGACTATTTTGACAGTTAGCTCAAATTTTTATTGGTTATTTGATATGCTTTTGTGCTTGTGCAGGCCATTCTTATTCTCCATGTTCCCACAAGCTCGAGGAACTTTGTCATTTCGGATTCTCCTTTCTTCAGTAAGTTTTCTAGATTTCATGTTCTATGGTTTGTAAAATATTTGATACATTTTGTTTACTAATGTTTAGTGTGGAATTTATCTTACAGCTAAGAAGTCTGGCAAAGGTGTGGATCTTCTTGCATCTTTGAGCCAGAGCTATGACGCTTCTGAAGTGGAGTTGTGGAGAATGATGGAGAAGGTTAATAAATTAGTTGTCGATGTTTTGAAGAAGAAACCATGCCATGCTTCAGAATGTAAAGCTGAAAGTTTATATAACATAAACACAGGTCTTAATGTTTCTTTTATTGTGTTTGCCTATGATATGTCAATTAAAAATATTCTTAGCTTCCGTTTCTGATACTCATTTTTGCACAATAACAGATGAGCTGATATATTTTGAGGATTTGTTAGACGAGAAGTCTCTTCCGAGTAATTTATTTATTCTGAATAAGGATTATGATGACATTATAAAAAGTAAAGTTGAACTTGACGAGCGCATATTTCTCAATGTTGAGGATAGGTTAGATGTTAATGGAGGCTTAAACTTTTCCGGGGATGCAATTAGTGTGTCTCATGGAAGGGTATGGTGGCATATAGTTGTTTCATACTATTAAATTGTCATTGTTATCTTTCATCTAAAATCATGGCAAATTTACATATGTTGCACACAAATCCTTATGTATTTACATATCCCACACCTAAACTTTCATATTTACATATATAACAATTTGGACCTTTAAAATGAAAATGGGTATTTCACTTTTAGAAAATTCTAATTGTGCTATTTTTGATGTTATATTAAAGATTTGAGTGCATTGTGTGTAAATATGAAAGTGTAGGTATGAGATATGTAAATACATAAGAATTGTGTGACATGTATGTAAATGCCCCTAAATGTATTTGTTTCACTCTTTATTTATGCTTTTAGGACAACATTGCCTTAGTTAGAACTCCGGCAAAGTCAATTATAAACCGTGTTGCCTCTCATCCCGGCGCATCACCTCCCAATGGGAATTTTGTGGGCAACTCTAGAATGGCTCAGTGGACACCAGTGAGCTCCACCATGACCACCGCAAAATGGCTTCGTGAAGTTGTTTCTCCACTGTCTTCTAGACCTTCATCCGGGCTTCACCATTTCCTCACGTCCTGTGACACAGATTTAAAAAGTCCTGTTATCCATAGAGCCAACGTCATATTGGAGGCCATTTTCCCAACTCAATATGGAGAGCGGTGCATTCATGGAAGTCTTCAAGGAGCAAATATTATGGATAGTGTGTGGGCAGAACAGCGGAAGTTAGAGTCTCTAAAGTTGTATTATAGAGTATTAGAAGCAATATGTAAAGCAGAATCACAGAGACTAAGTGACAATAATCTTACTTCATTATTATCCAGCGAGCGATTTCATCGATGCATGCTTGCTTGTGCTGCTGAGCTTGTTTTGGCTACCCATAAGACTGTCACCATGATGTTTCCTGCTGTGTTGGAGAGAACTGGAATTACGGCTTTTGATTTGAGCAAAGTAATTGAGAGTTTTGTGAGGCATGAGGAAACTCTTCCAAGAGAGTTAAAGAGGCACTTGAATTCGTTGGAAGAACGACTTTTAGAGAGCTTGTCATGGGAAAAAGGTTCTTCTCTTTATAACTCCTTGATTATAGCAAAGCCAGCTTTGGCTACGGATATAAATCGGTTGGGCCTATTAGCAGATCCCATGCCATCACTTGATTCAATTGCTCTGCATAAAAATATTGCTGCCATAGGAACCCAACCTTCTACTTCCCAAAAGCATGCAACATCATCAGGTAAATTTGATAATATGAGGATTCTTGAAGTTTCTGTTAGATGAATTTATTTTTTGTGGCCCACAAGCGTTGAATTTTGTGAGCTCTTTATTTCTGTCATGTTGTAGATTTGTGTTTCTAAATATAAATCTATAATATAATTTATGGTGCCTTTTTTCCCATGATTGGTAGAGCCAGAATCTTGTCATTAGACTTATTCCATTAGTTGGGTTGGCTTTATGAATCTTTTTTATTTTATTGCTTTTGTGTTTTTTTTTTTTGAAGGTTTGATTTATTTTGCTCTTTTTTTGCATGTCATCTACCTGAAGCTACCATGAATTACATTCTTTTTTTTGCAATTTTATTTATTCTATTAGTTTTACTATTGTTTATTCTCTATTACATTATTTTCAATGGATTGCATTCCAGCTATCCCTCTTATATATTATGTTTATTTCTCAATTTATTTTTCTTAATTTTATCATCATCCTTGTCAATATCTTATTTATTTATTCCGCGCTCAGTTTATTGATGTTTTCTTTATAACTTTTCACTTGCATCAACGTTGCAATCTGATCATAGTTTTGTAAAGTTTACCATGGTATTCAACTTTCTTCATTTTAATCATGTTGCCCTGACACATTAAATTCAAACTCACTGAACTTATCCTCACAATTAGCTATTGTTTTTTAATTATTATTATTTTTACTATGATGAAGAGTAATTTTTCGGTTGCAAGTATAATTGCATGAAGAAGTGTCGGTAGGTTTTTTGAGTCCATAAAAATATGTAGGAATATCGAACTTTCTCGTGACATTGTGAATTTGTGATATTATGCTGTGTTGTTGTTGGATCCATGTTGTTGAAGGGAAATTTGGAACTTGTATGGAATGCTAAAATACTTCGGCTAAATATGCGATGTCCTTTAATTTACTTCTTGTCAGTGTAATTTATTTTTCTTTCTGGAGATCGGCTACATACGCATGGTTGGATGAGTGAACTGCCCCCAGACAATCAACATACTCATATTTTATTTAAATTACTCCTTAGATTCAGCTGATTATTTTCATGTGGGTTTTTGGTTANTTTGGAGGGCCTCATGTCTCCATAGTTCCACCGCCTGTTATGCTTTGCATGCTCTCTTTTCTTCTGGTAGTCCNTCATCACCAAACGCAATCAATATTCATGCAGAGGAGGTCAACGTTATTGCAATAATTATTTATATTTTTTGTAAAGTGCACACATGCTAACATATACAAGTTAAGATTGGGGAATCACATAATATTTACATGTGATACGACTCCTAAAAATTTTCATCTTCCTACACGAATCTCGAGGCATGGAACGGATCTCGAGGCAATATTTTGAGGAAAAACATTCAAATATTGATAAAAAGTTATTTAGAGCTATGATTTCAACAAACTTATAGTCAAACTCACCGACTCCATGAAACAGACCAAATGATGAAAAAACTAGTCCAATCAGAGTCAAATCAAGTCCAGATCAAGTCATTAAATCACTCTGGGAGGATCTTCAGACATATTTAGAAAGTCAAACAAATGTCGAAGATGGCAAGCTTATAGTCAAATCGAGCGTCTCGACAAGACAAATCCAACGAGCCCAAGATTGCATGATTCTGATATCGTTAAAACACTCATTTGTTCATTAAATATTATTTGATCAGAGGAAACTCTCCGGACTGTCCGATCAAATTGATTCATATTCATGCATTATGCCACCCAAAATATTATAAATGAACCCCTGCCCCTCTTATGAGGGAGGAGCTTAAGCCTAGAAAGAGAGCCTGATGCCTTGTAGAAGAGCTCTAGCTCAGCATCACAGTCAATTGCAGTCGACCACCGCAGATCGTCGTCGACACTCGTCTATGGGACAAGTGCTCATCACTACGGTCCATGTGCCAACGACGACCTACTTGGTCATCAGCTCATGCAGCTCCTGACTCCGGCTCCCGCGGCCTGCGAACGTCAGCCATACTCGCCACTACGGCCTATTTGGTCCACAGTTTCCGCAACTACTTACTATGGTTTTTCTGATCAATCAACGCTTCTGGAGCAACCATTTATGACACTCACGACAGACTGCTACCTCAACAACAATCAACAATAATTGCTGCAACCTTCTATCACCAAGAATTGAAGCCAAATTATAATTTTACAACTTTGTAATTTCATCTTCCCTAATTTAAGAGAAAAATGGACATATGTACTCGTCATTCATAATAAATTATTTCAACTGTGTTAGGCCCCGTGGTTTTCTCCTGCATATTTTCTTCTTTTATCTTTGTGTGTTGAATTCTCGTGCAACGCTAAGATGATAATCCATTACTCTACCGCCGCGAATTTTCTGGCACCCATCAACATTTATTCATATACCACTTCGACGCGCAATATATAACATCAAAAGATTTCAGTCTGGTCGTCATTAATTGCTTAACTGATCATTTAACAATTCTAAAATCTGAATCACGACGACTTTTAAGTAAGACGATTGGAGAAAATATTATAACGGGATTATATATATATATGATAAACTGTAACGGGAACTCGTGGGACATCCGGATGTTCGACGTAATATTTTTTTTTTGTTCAGAACACAAATCATCTAATAATTAAATAATAGAATTTTAATGATATCGTAATTAATTTCGTATTAGCATGCAGGCGGTATATATATGTAAACGTGACTGTAACTCAAAGGAAACTNATATATATATGATAAACTGTAACGGGAACACGTGGGACATCCGGATGTTCGACGTAATATTTTTTTTTGTTCAGAACACAAATCATCTAATAATTAAATAATAGAATTTTAATGATATCGTAATTAATTTCGTATTAGCATGCAGGCGGTATATATATGTAAACGTGACTGTAACTCAAAGGAAACTACTCTGCGCACTGGTCATCGTTTGTAACTCCCATAAAGAGCACCAAACAGAAGGATTGCCTCCCAAATTACGCAATGCCAGCTCCATTAAGAGCAGCAGCTTCTTAATTAATTAAAACGTGGGCACGTACTGCTTAAGTTTCTTTACCGACGGCGGTATCTTTGGAGGAATTAATTATTCAGCGTATGAGTAGACATGGGCTTAGTTGAAGTATTTTGTCCTTGCTCTTTATAAAATATTATAGGTAGAGACAAGAGTAATTCAGGAAATAGTTTCGAGGTGCAAGGCTATGTGGATTCTGCTGATATGTTGACTGAGGGTGTTACCCTTGAGAAACTGAAGTTGTGCGCAACTTCAGTTGGTCTTTTGGTGTGAAGACAGGGCTTTGAGTTGCAGAGGTGGATGATTTATGTTTAAAGAAAAGAGTGATGCCGCCAGTGGAGGATATCAGTTCGAGGAAAAAAATGTAGTATATATACCGGTCTCTAAGCGAAAGTTTGTTATACTGGAGCTCGTTTTGGAACCTCTCCAGCTCCCGATCGTGAAAGATCGCTATCCCGTTCCCGCTCGATCGCGAAACTTTTCTCGCCCCCATTCGCGAAAGGACGCGACTCTGTTGTTCACGAACCGCTCCTATGTCTCGAATAGTCGTGATGTCTCCCTTTCTGTTCGCGATAAAAGACATCACAGCGGCTCTCCTTCAGTTTACGACACAACATTCTGTGTTCTTCTTCGGTTTCCTCGGGATAGAGAAAGAGAAGTGTAATGAGTAGTTCCTTGCGGTGTAAGAAGAAGATGATTGTTCTCTCTTATCTTCTTCTTATTGGGTTGTAGCAGAGGAAAAATTGAATTTATTTGTCTTGTAAGTTTGTCTTTTTCGATGTATCTCAATGTAGAGTTTCTTCGATGCATCTCAGTGTAGAGAGAGAAAATAACGAGAGAAAAAGAGAGAGTAACGAAGTGAGAGTTAGAGATTCCTCTTGTAAGTTGAGGTGGTCGACTGATATAAATTCATCATATAGTAAAATCCTCTGCAACTTCGTGGACGTAGGCAATTTGTCAAACATCGTAAATCTATGTGTTTCGTTGTGTTACTGTTTTCTGATATGAATTTTCTTATTTTATTTTTCGTTCCATCAAAGATCGTTCACCTATTTGATTTATATATATACCACATCAACTAGTGTACAGTTCGCAACATATCCCACCGGAATAAATAGGCATTAACGGATCAGAGGCCTACTGATACATTGTGTCTCATTTAATATTTTGTAGGATCTATTGTGACGGCCATGCAAGAAGAAATATTGCTTTTGACGACTGAAGTCGGCAATATCTCAACATTAAATTATTTAAAGAATATTGTTTCGAAGCAATTTCAAGTCATTTCTATTCTTTTTCGTTTTAAAAAATTTATACCATTGATGATCCCATTTTTGAACAGTTCTAATCCCTTTTTATGTGATCAGAGTAACAATATGCCAAATATGGACGACCAATTTTACTTGGTCTTGTCATAAATTAAATAAAGCCGTAGAGAAATCGTTGAATGCAGGGAGCAAAAGTATTTCTCCCTCCCTCCCTCCCTCTCTCTCTCTCTCTCTCTCTCTCTCTCTCTCTCTCTCTCTTTTATANTCTCTGCGCACTGGTCATCGTCTGTAACTCCCATAAAGAGCACCAAACAGAAGGATTGCCTCCCAAATTACGCAATGCTAGCTCCATTAAGAGCAGCAGCTTCATAATTAATTAACACGTGGGCACATACTGCTTAAGTTTCTTTACCGACGGCGGTATCTTTGGAGGAATTAATTATTCAGCGTATGAGTAGACATGGACTTAGTTGAAGTATTTTGTCCTTGCTCTTTATAATTAATTAGCTATATTAAATAGTTAGTAAGTTGCCATAAATAAATCCGATAGCATTCGGAACCCTCCCGCCCTCGCCCTCCCCCTCCCGATCGCGAAAGATTGCGATCCCGCTCCCGCTCGATCGCGAAACCATTCCTGCTCCCGTTCGAGAAAGGACGCGACCCTGCTGTTCACGAACTTTCCGCTATCGCAAATAGTCGTGACGTCTCCATTCCTGTTCGCGATAAAAGGCATCGCAGCGGCTCTCTTTCAGTTTACGGCACAGCCTTTTGTGTTCTGCTTCGGTTTCCTCAAGATAGAGGAAGAGAAGTATAAGTTGTAAATCCTTGCAATGAAGGAAGAAGAAAAAAGAAAAAAAAAGATTGTTCTCTTTTGGTTTCTTCTTGGTAAGTTTATTTCTCTTGTAAGTTTGTCCTCTTCAGTGTATCTCGGTGTAGAGAGAGAAGAACAGAGAGAGAAGAAGAGAGAGCAACAAAGTGAGAGTGAGAGATCCTTCTTGTAAGTCGAGGTGATCAACTGGTGTAAAATTTTCAAATAGTAAAATCCTCTGCAACTCCGTGAACGTAGGCAATTTGTCGAACCACGTAAATTTATGTGTTTTGTCGTGTTATTATTTTCTGGTGTGAATTTTTCTTCTTATTTTTCGTTTCTTCAAAGATCTCTTCCTTTTTTATTTAAATATATACCACATCAATTGATTTATAGTTCACAATAACTAGTATTAAAGCTTTGTTCAGATATGAGAAAGAATGATGACTGCAGATAAAGTGAAGGTTTCAGGAATCGAGAAGTTTGATGACACAGATTTTGGCTATTAGAGGATGCAGATAAAAGACTACATTTATAGGAGGAAAATCCATCTCCCGTTATACGGAAAAAAACCTGAAAAGATGGATGAGACTGAATGAAATTTATTGGATCGACAAGTTCTGGGGGTTGTTCGATTGACCATATCGAGGTCTGTTGCACACAACGTCGTCAAGGAAAGGACAGCTGCAAATCGCATGGTGGTCTTATTAGGTATTATGATAAGTCATCGGCGAATAACAACGTGTACTTGATGAAAAAGTTTTTCAATTTGAAGATGACGGAATATGTTTCTGTTGCTTAACACCTGAATGATTTCAATACTATCACAAAGCAATTGTCGTGAGTTGAAAATTATTTTGATGATGAGATACGTGCGCTGATATTGTTGGCATCGTTGTCAAATAGTTGGGAAGCCATGAGGATGACAGTTAGTAATTCTGCAGGTAAATCTAAACTGAAATGTGATGATATTTATGATTTGGTTTTGATTAAGGAAGTGCGTAGGAAACTCAGGTTTGAATTCAACACTGAATGTTGATTTCAGAGAGAGATCACAAGTCATGAACTCAAATAGAGAGAAATCAAAATCAAAGTCTGGTCAGCAGACAATCTATTGGAATTGAGGTAAGACTGACCTCATAAAAGAAACTACAGGAATCCCAAGAATATTGAAAAAGATAGCACAAATGTGGTATTTGAAGAAGTACAGTATGCCCTATTGATGACATTTCATAATTTTGTTGATGATGGAAATGAAGAGTAGAGTGGGTCCAGGGCACCCATTCCTATTATTCCACAGACAGATGGTGGAGAATCACAGAGCTATGAAGAAATCTTGCAAGATGAAAATTCGAGCAAGTGGGAGCTGACAGAACTTCTACCAAGGAAGAAGACATTACACAACAAGTGAGTGTACCCGGTGAAGACTGAGCATGATGACATTAAGAGGTACAAGGCTAGACTTTTTAAAAAAGACTTTCAACTGAGGCAGGATATTGCCCATGTAGTGGGAGTTATAGGTAGAGACAAGAGTAATTCAAGAAATAGTTTGGAGGTGCAAGGCTATGTGAATTCTGCTGATATGTTGACTGAGGGTGTTACTCTTGAGAAACTGAAGTTGTGCTCAACTTCAGTTTGTCTTTTGGTGTGAAGACAGGGCTTTGAGTTGCAGAGGTGGAGGATTTATGTTTAAAGAAAAGGGTGATGCCGCCAGTGGAGGATATCAGTTCGAGGAAAGAAACGTAGCCTATATACCGGTCTCTAAGTGAAAGATTTGTTATACTGGAGCTCGTTTCGGAACCTCTCCAGCTCCCGATCGTGAAAGATCGCCATCCCGCTCCCGCTCGATCGCGAAACTTTTCTCGCCCCCATTCGCGAAAGGATGCGACTCTGCTGTTCACGAACCGCTCCTATGTCTCGAATAGTCGTGATGTCTCCATTTCTGTTCGCGATAAATGACATCACAGCGGCTCTCCTTTAGTTTAAGACACAACCTTCTGTGTTCTTCTTCGGTTTTCTCGGGATAGAGGAAGAGAAGTGTAATGTGTAGTTCCTTGCGGTGTAAGAAGAAGAGAGAAGAAGAAGATGATTGTTCTCTCTTATATTTTTCTTGTTGGGTTGTAGCAGAGGAGAAATTGGATTATTTGTCTTGTAAGTTTGTCTTTTTTGATGTATCTCGATGTAGAGTTTCTTCGATGCATCTCGGTGTAGAGAGAGAAAACAACGAGAGAAAAAGAGAGAGTAACGAAGTGAGAATTAGAAATTCCTCTTCTAAGTTGAGGTGGTCGACTGATATAAATTCATCATGTAGTAAAATCCTCTGCAACTCCGTGGACGTAGGCAATTTGCCAAACATCGTAAATCTGTGTGTTTCGTTGTGTTACTGTTTTCTGGTATGAATTTTCTTATTCTATTTTTAGTTTTATCAAAGATCATTCTCCTATTTGATTTATATATATACCACATCAACTAGTGTATAGTTCGCAACATATTCCACCGGAATACATAGGCATTAACGGATCAGAGGCCTACTGATACTGTGTGTCTCATTTAATATTTTGTAGGATCTATTATGACGACCATGCAAGAAGAAATATTGCTTTTGACGACTGAAGTCGGCAATATCTCAACATATAATTATTTAAAGAATATTGTTTCTAAGCAATTTCAAGTAATTTCTATTCTTTTTCGTTTTAAAAAATTTATACGATTGATGATCCCATTTTTGAACAGTTCTAATCCCTTTTTATGTGATCAGAGTAACAATATGCTAGATATGGACGACCAATTTTACTTGGTTTTGTCATAAATTAAATAAAGCCGTAGAGAAATCGTTGAATGCAGGGAGCAAAACTCTCTCTCTCTCTCCCTCTCTCTCTCTCTCTCTCTCTCTCTATATGATTTTAGTCATCTACAAACATAGCTCATAATGAAATATTTCGTAAAGGCATAATTTCTTCATTAAAGTCAACAATATTATTTTGTATTTTAGTTTTCATTTTAGGTGATGAGATGTCATCTGCAACTCTATAGTTTAAATTTTATAATTCTCGATCGTTGCAGGTCTATTCAAGTCTAATAGTACTCAAAGATTCTCCATTTCAAGTGTCAAATTTATTAGAATGATCTTCAATAAAAGATGAGTTTGGTATATACTAACAATGGAGTTCATATCATCTCAAACTTACTTCATCTCTCTTCAAATTGTCTTCAAAATCTAAGAAAGAACTTATAAAACTTATTTTTTTCTTAAGCTATTTATAAACATCGACATGGAGGGGTTTAAACTACAACTCGGAGATTTTATGCAGGTGTTCATATTTTAAGAATCACTGGGGTCAAGAAGACCAAAAAAAAAAAGATTTTAGTGCATTAATGTTCAGTAACAATCATATTTTTATAAAAAGCAAAAGTGACTTTCACAAACTATATTGCAATTATGAAAGTCTCAGGCAAGTTTAGGGATAAAGTATCAACAATAATTGAATATTTTGATTTTAATTTTCTGTGTTCATATCACTCTCAAATTCGCTTAGAAAACTTNTAAGATTTTAGTGCATTAATGTTCAGTAACAATCATATTTTTATAAAAAGCAAAAGTGACTCATAAACTATATTGCAATTATGAAAGTCTCAGGCAAGTTTAGCGATAGAGAATCAACAATAATTGAATATTTTGATTTTAATTTTCTGTGTTCATATCACTCTCAAATTCGCTTAGAAAACTATATATTGCTTTTAGTTGAATTACAAAGAAGATGTTAACAAAAGTTAACTGTTGAATCATTGAATTATAATGAATTTAAGATCAGCCTTATTTAAGCAAAAACTCAATAAAAAAAATGATTTGAATATTGGACCCTGTCCACAAGATGAACGGGAAAATTTTCCTTTTAGTCTTAAGAAGATTTTCTTAGCTTGAAGTTTCGAGTTTGATTTTAATTTTTTTTTTCTAAAAAATATTTGGATTTAAGAATTCATTTTGACATGAAATTAGTGAAGGATAGAGTCAAGATTGAAAAATCAAACTAAGGGTCTGNTTCTAAAAAAAATTTGTATTTAAGAATTCATTTTGACATGAAATTAGTGAAGGATAGAGTCAAGATTGAAAAATCAAACTAAGGGTCTGTTTGGGGCAGCTGCAGCAGCGCTGTCCCAAGTAGCTGTTGCAGGGAAGCTGGTTGTCTGTTTGTTTCAGCTATAAGAAAACAACTGTGAGAGCAAATGTTTATAGAAAAATGACCATTCTTTACTCTCTTTAGTAAAGTTGTTTAAAACATAGTTGTGACAGCCACAAATTTAATATTTTAGAACCAGAAATTACATATTTAGTAAAGTTGTATTTGAATTTTTAAAAGTAAAAATGGGGATATTTTTAATGTGATAAGAAAGATTTAGGTGGTATTAAATGTAAACAAATAAAGTTTCGATGATCACACATATAAATAAGTAAGAATTGGGTGGCATGTATGTAAACACCCCTAAATTATTTCTTTCAGGCCCAACTCCAAGCCCATGGTCTCAAATTCTTAATAAAAACCCCTTCTCCCTTAACCTCAGATCACTACCTGTACCTGATTTTATCTTCAGCAAGAAGGGCAGGGAGGTAGAAGCCTGCGACGCCAGTAGGAGCCTTATCTTATCCTTCTGGCTAGCCGTATCACACATGTCTGCGTTTCCCCTCTCTTCCAGAGCTTCTCGTCCGTCTCCTTTCTAGACCTTCCTTCCATTAATGGCTTCAGATAGAAGCAGCGAAAGGGGTAAAAGGAGAACGATGGGAGTTTTGAAGATCAACGCATGTCGCGATCCATGCGTGGCCTTACCTGTCGAAGTTGAAGGGTATGGGAGTNTCATTAATGGCTTCAGATAGAAGCAGCGAAAAGGGTAAAAGGAGAACGATAGGAGTTTTGAAGATCAACGCATGTCGCGATCCATGCGTGGCCTTACCTGTCGAAGTTGAAGGGTATGGGAGTAAATAATCGTACAGTAACGTGAGTCACGGGGTCTCACCTACGAAAAATTATTCCATACGGATCGGAGTCCGCACGCAGCTTGCGTGCGGACTCTGATCCAGACCGTAAATCACCTGATTTACAGTCCTGATGTATTTCGGTGGGCCCCACCTAAATTATTTTATTTTTTTTTAAAAAAATAGAAATAATCCTGACCGTAGATCACCGCGATCTACGGCCAAGATCGAACACCGCATGCAGAGATGCATGTGATGTCCGCACGCAATAATCCCTCCTCACCTACAGCCCGCGTTTCGCTCAAATTTGCGGCCTCTGCGAGCGAAATACCGCGCAAAACAACCCTTTTTCACTGCCTCCTGCCGCACCGCATCGGGCAGAAAAACCCATGCCAAACGGTTAAATGGAATCATCAACTAACGCAATCAATATTCATGCAGATCAACGTGATTGCAATAAATTGTTTATATTTTTTGTAATATGCACGCGTGCTCACATATATGTTACAATGGGAGAATTATATAATATTTATATACATTCATATATCACTTCGACGCGCAAAATATAATAGAATCATCAACTAACGCAAAATACAATGGGAGAATTATATAATATTCAAATGACTTCAATCAGATCGTCATTAATTGCTTTACTTCATCAGATAACAATTCTAAAGTCCGAATCTCAACAATTTCAAAGCAAGAAGATAGGAGAAAATATTATATTTGGATAATATATATATGATCGGGAGATTGGACGTAATATTTGTTTCTGTTCAAAATTAATTATATTATTTTGTGCCAGNGATCGGGAGATTGGACGTAATATTTGTTTCTGTTCAAAATTAATTATATTATTTTGTGCCATCTCTTTATAATTATTTACCTATATTAAAAAGTTAACAAAGTTGAGACAAGTAAATATGATAGCATTGGCTGATACTGTGTGTCTCATGAATATTTTGAAGGATCTATTGTGACGGCCATACATGATGTAGTATTGCTTTTGACACTGAAGTTGTCAGTAATATCTCAGCACATAGTTATTTAACGATTATTGTTTCTAAGCAAATCCAAATTTAATTTAGTATTCTTTTTTTCGTTCAAAAAAAAATTGTGCTATTGATGATCCCTTTTTTTAACAGTTTTAATCCAATTGTATATCATTATTCCTTCTTATGTGATCAGAGTAACAGCATGCCAAATATGGACGACCATTTTTACTTGATTTTGTTATGTGAAGGCATAGAGAAAGTGTTGAATGCGAAGAGCAAAAGCACTCCCTCTCTCTATGTATATGATTAAATCACTACAACAAAAAAAAGAAGCTACCGCAGCCCTTATGATCAGTATGAATAAAACCATCGCTGTGGTTCAGTCCTTGGCCCCCACCCGTTCTAGAGTAGGGCTGTCAAATTGGCTAGTCATTCGCGAACAGCTTGTGTTCGACTCATTAAGTGGCTCGTGTTCGGCCAATTCGTTAAACCTAATGAGCCGAACACGGACATATTTTTAAGCTCGAAATGGAAACGGGCTGAACACAATCAAAATATTTTTTGTTTGTGTTCGGCTCGAATTAGATCGAAAATAAATAAATAANAATCCCCCTCTAGCCTCCGCTCTCGAAATTTCTGTTTCGGCTCTCTTCATCTTCCGAGTCATTTCATTCTCCTCTCAAAATTGTGAGAGGGATTCGACAGAGAGAGCTTAGGATTTGTCGTTTGTGTTCGCTTGCTCTCGATAGTTCTGTTTCGGCTCTCTTTTTCTTCTGAGTCATCTCTTTCTCCTCTCAAAATCGCAAAAGGGTTTCTTCGGCGAGAGCTTAGGGTTTGTCGTTTGTGTTCGTCTACTAAAATATCTTCTATTTCTCCTCTGATAGTCAATTGCTCGGTATTCTTGGGCTCGATATTCTTGCTTGGTTGCTTGTTTGGCTATCGAGGTGCTTATCTTCTTGCTTCGTTATTCAATATTCTTTCTTCATTACTTGTATTTTTTTGTGACATTTAGCTCAACTATTATGTATTTGTGTGGTGATTCATGCAGGTATTATCGTTTGTTTTGTGATTCTACTATTGTCTCTAGATCTTTTTTTATATATATATGGATGGTTTTGTGAAGAATATCATGTTTTCTTTCTTTCGTTTTTCAAAACAATAAAACATATGACATGGGATTTACAGATCATAATAAGCAATTTCAGTCAATTTATGATGCTACTATTTCAGGTCCATGAATTAGGAAATAGGATTTTCAGTTCATAAGAAGCATTTTCTGTAGCAAGTATTCCAAGAAATGTTTGTTGTGAATCCTGAAGGTCTCACACAAAGAATTTGAGGAAACTAGGACATTATACATTGTGTAACTAAAATATTTTCGTATCATTGGATCATCTTCTGAGGGGCATAAATTTCCAAGTTGTTTGGGAATAGCTGCAAAACATTGTTAGTGGTACCAATATTTGTAGCATGAATGTGAAAGCCAGAATTAAATATCATTTTGTATTGTTCTTTATGCGCACACTATAATTAGTAAATATAAAGGTTGAAGGGTTTGAATTTTTGAGTCAGACTAGGTACATGTGTTTATTCATCATGATTTATTGTTGGATTGTTTTTATGAGGTGGATGCGACAAATTTTGTTGTCAATTTTTCTCAATTACTATATTGTTGACAACAATATGGTAGATAATCTCATTATCATGTTTTAAATTCATCTCTTCTTTACTTTTTTCTTCTCAGATGTGGTTCTAAAAGGGTGGTTGCCTTGGACATCCATCTATTTGCATGCTTGATACGATTCATATGTATATTAAAATGACATGTACATGACTGATGCAGACCCTCAAATGCTATGTAGTAGAAATCATGTGGAGAAGAAGTTTTTCCTATCTAAAATGATGAATAAGACTATTTCATTAATTATTTGTTCTCCCTCCCTTCCTCCCTCCCTCCTATAATGTGTTAATATGCATGCATTTATGTATTTGGTATGGCAATAGTGCGAAGCAAATTTTATGTTGCTTTGATTTTATTGCCGTATGCAATAGTTTCTTTATTGTACTGTGTTGCATAGATTTATTTGATTCATTTTTATGACTTGAATAACAAAAGATGTTAATAAAGGCTATGATGATTATAATTGACAAAATCCCGTTATTGGTATGACATATGTTTGCAACCATTTTATGACAAGAATAAAAAAAAAACTTGCTAAAATTATTATTCTTTTTCTTATTTTGCAAGGCAACACCTATTTGCAATCATTTTACAATAAGAATAAAAAATTTTGCCTAAGATGATTATTCTTTGTCTTTCTTATTTTGGAAGGCAACAGGTTGTTGCAACCATTTTAAGATAAGAATATGAAAGGTTGCCAAAGATTATTATTCTTATTCTTTCATATTTTGGAAAGCAACACTTGTGCAAACCAAAATGGAGGATTATAATTGTAAGGTTTGAATTGAGAGGTTGACGTAACTCATTTTGGTGCATGCAATACTTGTATTTAATTATTGTAGTATATCTACTAGCGAAGTTGTACAAATGCCTTAACATTGTTCAATTGAGTATCGGCTTTGAAGTCAGAAAATTAACAACCTACTGAGGCTGTTAGAGCTATCAAAGATTAATAATTGGTGAACATTTATCCATATTTTAGCTATAATCTTATTTGTCACTATAATTGCACAACCTCTTTCAGAAGTGTTTCTTTCACATTTTCTCTATAAATGTAAATCCACTGATCCACCTAAGTAAAACAAATAAATCTATGAGAGAACTGATGTAGCAATAATGACATACAATATTAGAGAGAACAATCTTAATAGATTGTGAATCAATGTCCTACCGATTAATGATGTTAGACATAACTAACATCATTAAAATGTTAAACAATCCAACTTGCAGTAGATCTAATAATTGAGCTACAACAAAATGTTATTAAATTGGACAATAATCAACACGATATAAAATGAGTGAACTTTTTAGATAACTCAAAAAACGACAATAGCTAAAAAATTCAATGATTTTGATTTTGGGTCGAATAAAGAGAGTATCAAAATAAACGACACAAGTTTGAGCCAGAAAATTTGGATCAATTTTCTTTCAAGCCGACCACAATTAATCTCAAAGTAAAAAAACTAACAACTTACCAAAGCTTTCAGGGTTATCGAAGATTGATAATCTGTCTAAATATTTTCGAACTTTTGGAACTAATATTGTTTGTCACCATAGTTATACCAAAACTTGTACGAGTTTATTTCTTTTGCATTTTATTTTTTAAGTAAAATGCTAATCATTAATCTAAACATTCTCATCCCCACAAATCTAATATGAGATTAATTGCACGTCTTAAAATATATTCTCAAAAGTAAATATTTCATAAGATATAATAATTTTTACTATATTGTCTAATACGAAGCCTAATTTAATATTCGAAAATCAAAATTTAATTAAATATCTAATTTTTAAATTCCAAAATAAAAATTTACTTGAATCAAGTTTGCCCTCTTCTCGGGCGGATATCGACGCCGTCGTTCTTTCCGAGGCCACCTGCAGTCTACCCTTCAACACGACTGCCCGATTCTCTGCCGTCGTTTCCCTCCTTTTAATGGCAGCTCCGCGAAGCTCCTTTCATGGCTGATTCTCTCTAGCCTCACCCTCCTCCTACTCAATCACAGAGAGAGAGAGAGAGAGAGAGAGAGAGAGAGAGAGAGAGAGAGAGAGAGA
>JXCR01148828.1:163252-178483 GCA_002079205.1 Phalaenopsis hybrid cultivar
GCGAGCCAACAGGAAGCGGGAACGGTTTCGCAATCTAGCGGGAGCGGGAGGAGTCGCGACCTTTCGCGACAAAGGAGTAACGCGAAACTTCGCGCGTGCGGGAGACGGGAGGCGGAGGCGGAGACCGGATCGCGATCGGGAGCCGAACGGGAGCAGGTAGTGTCGATTCGCGAATAAGGGGAGGCAGGGGTGTCGTAATCGGGCTCCAGCCCTAACAGTTCGATCGTGACTAACAACATGGTGAAATCTATGATCAACCAATCGAGGGGACCCTTATCAAAGCTCTCAACACACCAGTGCCACAGGGTTAAAAGATTAAAACAAAAATTACAGACCACGCCAACCTCAGTTACAATAATTCCAAGGATTTTCTCACCGAATGGTTGACTTTTTCTAGCATTTAATTTTTTCATAATTTAATTCTCTTTAATTTTTCAATATATTTATATACTTTAGATGGTGTTTGGATGTATGTTAGATTGATGTTAAATAAGTTTTATCAATTTTCATAAATCTAAATTCATCAAATTGAGTCGTGTACGTCTCGCAATCAAATTTATGAAATTCAAATTTACGTCACAAAAGTGATAAAAACACGAGAAAAATCAGATGAAATGTGAATTTATCAGAATATTGGATTTATTGTCATTATTTTTTATGTTTAGTTAAATTTAATTTAAATAAAAAATTAAATCCAATAAATAATAAAGAACAAAGCACCGCTCTTGCAACACTAAGAACAACTCATAATCTGCTTCAGCGCATGAGAACGAGTTCCCCCTACTCTTCTCTATAAATAACCCGAGTCAATACACGACCCATCTTCCATAGCAGCAATGTCTTCTCCTTCCTCAGCCTCCACTTCACTTTCCCCGTCGACCGCCATTCAATTCCTCACCTCCCCCATTCCCTCCATAACTCTCTTCACCTTCTTTCTCCTCACCTTCGCACGCTACATTATCATCAGAAATCTCCCACAAACAAATCCCCTCCCTCCCGGCCCTCGCCGCCTTCCTCTCCTGGGCAATCTCTCCCTNGACAATTTGCTGGCCCCATGCATGATCATGTTATGTTATTTGTCTGAGCATATATCAAATCGTTATGTTATTGAATCCAATGTACTACTAGTTTTATTGGAGTTTCTGATTCCTCCGATTGATCTGCTCCTTGATGCAAAAAAGAAAATCAAACAAGCTTAGAATGAAGAGGAATTTAGACTCCTAAAAAACTTCATGCCATTTAGGATTAGAGGAAGCATCGATCATATGATTCATTCAAATTTGATGACTTGGATTAAGATGGAGATTATATTTATGGCTTATAAAGCTAATATAGCATGTGTGGAGATTATGAAAATTTTAAGTTTGGATACTCATTTTTATCAAGTTTTTCACTCATGGTTCAGAGAACATTACTTTAATTATTAGTTTGTAGTTTTGGTGTGTCAATAATGAATCCTAAATTATAGCACATTAGTTTTATTTTTATTAAATAATTTCCATTTTTATTTTCAAAAATAATATAACGCACATGCATAAAAATATTGTAATGAAATATTTAACTAATTAAATCTTAATTTGGTTGAATATCTATCACATAAATAAAAAAATGTGAAGAATTAGTTAAACACGACGTGTATTATTTTGCGAGAAACACTTCAAAAATTTAAAAAAAAAAAAACATGATGCATAGCCTAACTAGTTGAAAATAATTGAACTAATATAAGTTATTGATCATGAATACATGTCCTTCTCTTGATTAGGGAAAATATAAATGAATGGCTTCATAATCGGTGATGTGTTGGGGTCATCAAAACTTAGAGGGCAGCAAACATGTATGTTTGTCATCGATGATATATAGTTAGACAATGGCTAATAATAAATGTTGACATTAGTTATGCATGGCAGGAATAATACATTTTGCATGTAATCATTCTTGATATGTGTTAGTGTTTGTTAATAATGGGCATCAAACATTGGGCAAAGACGATTATTAATCATCATGCAAGAGGATAATCGATGCAAACCTTCGATCTATTACTACAATAAAAGAGAAGTTGAACCAGCATAACATGGTAATGTTCAATTGAATGNCTGTGTAATCTACTTCACCTATCGTATCGAGAGGTTGTTCCCTCAATTATTGTCCCTTCACATAATCTCTAACTGGTTAATACACCCTTTACAGAAAATATGGCATTTTTAAAATTTGTCCCAAAAAAATAATTATCTAAGAGCTGAAGAGAAGAAGATAGAAGGGCTTGCTTGAAAATCTTTTACTAATACAATAAGCTGCATGCAAGAACAATTTGCTGGCCCCATGCATGATCATGTTATGCTATTTGTCTGAGCATATATCAAATCGTTGGTTTATTGAATCCAATGTACTACTACTTTTATTGGAGTTTCTGATTCCTCCGATTGATCTGCTCCTTGATGCAAAAAAGAAAATCAAACAAGCTTAGAATGAAGAGGAATTTAGACTCCTAAAAAACTTCATGCCATTTAGGATTAGAGGAAGCATCGATCATATGATTCATTCAAATTTGATGACTTGGATTAAGACGGAGATTATATTTATGGCTTATAAAGCTAATATAGCTTGTGTGGAGATTATGAAAATTTTAAGTTTGGATCCTCATTTTTATCAAGTTTTTCACTCATATTTCCGAGAACATTACTTTAAATATTAGTTTGTAGTTTTGGTGTGTCAATAATGACTCTTAAATTATGGCCTCATTAGTTTTATTTTTATTAAAAAATTTCCATTTTTTTATTCAAAAATAATATAACGCACATGCATAAAAATATTGTAATGAAATATTTAAATAATTTAAATCTTAATTTGGTTGAATATCTATCACGTAAATAAAAAAGTGTGAAGAATTAGTTGTCACAACATGTATTATTTTGCGAGAAACACTTAAAAAAAAAAAAAAGCATGATGCATAGCCTAACTAGTTGAAAATAATTGAACTAATATAAGTTATTGATCATGAATACATGTCCTTCTCTTGATTAAGGAAAATATAAATGAATGGGCTCATAATCGGTGATGTGTTGGGGTCATCAAAACTTAGAGGGCAGCAAACATTTATGTTTGTCATCGATGACATATAGTTAGACAATGGTTAATAATAAATGTTGACATTAGTTTATGCATGGCAGGAATAATACATTTTGCATGTAATCATTCATGATATGTGTTAGTGTTTGTTAATAATGGGCATCAAACATTGGGCAAAGACGATTATTAATCATCATGCAAGAGGATAATCGATGCAAACCTTCGATCTATTACTACAATAAAAGAGAAGTTGAACCAGCATAACATGGTAATGTTCAATTGAATGTTCTACATAAAGAACAGAACTCTAAACTTCTCTCACTATTTTAGGATTTCTTTTCAATCTGATTCACCACAATACATAGAAATATTACGTATTTATAGTTTGGTAACATACTATTTGCCGTATTTAGTCATGGATTCAACTTAAATCCAGTCAAACATAAAAATAAAAAATAAAAATTAAATCCAACATTTCGTCAAATCAATATTTTTCTAATTTCGTTGCAATTTCTTACATTTCACTTTCTTTACAACGTAAATCTGAATGTAATAAATCCAACTATAAGGCGAATTTGCAGGATTTGTTCGACCTCGGTCGAACTTCCTTTACATTGAGTGATAAATCATATTTCACGTAAAAACAAGTTAAAACAACACAAAATGTTCCATCCTATCTCTTAAAAATTGTTATACAATTTTTTTTTTTTATGGGCAAAGAGTAGCATCGGTGGCTAAATGACGATCAATGATTGTTGTTCGATCGTGACTAACAACATGGTGAAATCTATGATCAACCAATTGAGGGGACCCCTCATCAAAGTTCTCAATGACACCAGTGCCACAGAGTTAAAATATTAAAAAAAAAATTACAGACCACGCCAACCTCAGTTACAATAATTCCAAGGATTTTCTCACCGAATGGTTGACTTTTTCTAGCATTTAATTTTTTCATAATTTAATTCTCTTTAATTTTTCAATATATTTATATACTTTAGATGGTGTTTGGATGTATGTTAGATTGATGTTAAATAAGATTTATCAATTTTCATAAATCTAAATTCATCAAATTGAGTCGTGTACGTCTCGCAATCAAATTTATGAAATTCAAATTTACGTCACAAAAGTGATAAAAACACGAGAAAAATCAGATGAAATGTGAATTTATCAGAATATTGGATTTATTGTCATTATTTTTTATGTTTAGTTAAATTTAATTTAAATAAAAAATTAAATCCAATAAATAATAAAGAACAAAGCACCGCTCTTGCAACACTAAGAACAACTCATAATCTGCTTCAGCGCATGAGAACGAGTTCCCCCTACTCTTCTCTATAAATAACCCGAGTCAATACACGACCCATCTTCCATAGCAGCAATGTCTTCTCCTTCCTCAGCCTCCACTTCACTTTCCCCGTCGACCGCCATTCAATTCCTCACCTCCCCCATTCCCTCCATAACTCTCTTCACCTTCTTTCTCCTCACCTTCGCACGCTACATTATCATCAGAAATCTCCCACAAACAAATCCCCTCCCTCCCGGCCCTCGCCGCCTTCCTCTCCTGGGCAATCTCTCCCTCCTCCTCCTCCCCAACCTCCACCACCGCCTAGCCCGCCTCTCTCTCACCTACGGCCCCATCATGCACCTCCGCATCGGCACCAAACTCTGGATCGTCATCAGCTCGCCAAAAATCGCCAAACAAATCTTCACAGAAAACGACGTCGATTTCTCTGACCACGAACAACCCATCGCCGCCACGGTCATCTCCTACGGCGGCGCAAACCTGGTACGCTGCCCTTACGGCCCCACCTGGCGCATGCTTCGCCGAGTGTTCGTGCACGAGCTCGTCAACGCGAAGAGCATGGCCGATGCCGCCGTCGAGCTCCGGCGGAGTGCGATGAAGCGTGCGGTGCGAGGGATTTGGGCGAGAGGCAGGGGAGGAGTGCCCATTAATGTTGGTGAATTGGCCTTCGAGGTTTCGCTTAATATGCTCATGAGTATGTTATGCGGGGATGGGAAGAGTGTTGGGTGGAGGGATGGGGGGAAGGAATTTAGGAGGGTGATGAAGGAGACGGTGGAGCTGCTTGGGAGGCAGAATGTGTCGGATTATTTTCCGGTGATTTCGGGGTTTGATTTGCAGGGAATTGAGAGGGAGATGAGGAAGAGGGTGGCGTGGCTGGATAGGGTTTNTTTCAGAAGCATTCATGGTGGCTATGGTTTTGGAGTGACTAATGAAGAAGGTAGAGTCATTTTAGATTTTGCTTTAACGTACAATTTTGTTATTATTAATATTTTATTCAAGAAAAGAGATAAGTATCTTATTACTTATAAAAATGAATATAATAAAACACAAGTTAATTATTTTCTTATGCGAATAAAAGATCGTAGAGATTGTAGAGATTGTAAAGATTGTAAGATCATTTCAATTGAGAATTTAAGTACCCAACATCGATCATTAATCTACATTTTAAGATGAAGCGTTGTAAAATAAATAACAATAGGACTCGTCATCGTAGAATTAGATGGAGGAACCTAAAAGACAAATAAAATTATTTTTATGAGTACAATTCAAGATTTCAAATTTTGTGATGTTCATGAAAAAGCAAATGTTATGTAGGATAAAGTAACAAACACAATTAAACAAATAACAAAAGATGTACTTGGAGAAATAAAAAAAAAGTTTATATAAATAAAAAGAGTTGGAGGTGGAATAATATTGTGCAAGAAAAGATAAAATATAAAAAGTTATGTTATAAAATTATTTTAAATATAAAATTTTAGAGAATTGAGAAAAATATCAAACGGCTCGCAGGGAGTTTAAAATAACAATCTGACGCAAAAAATTATTTATAATATATTTGATACTAAGAAAGTCGAAAAATATATGTATAAACTAGTCAAACAAAGAGAAAAAAGAAGTAAATATTTAACTCAAGTAAAGTGTACTAAAAATGAAAATCAAAAAGTGTTTTTCTTATAAAAAGATATTCAACATAGATGAGTGAGTTATTTTGATAAACTTTTTAATGAAGTTTCTGAAAATACGATCGACCTTAGTGACCTTAATATCATTAAAAATAATAAAACATTTCATTTTTTACCATCGCATTAGTAAAAAAGAAGTTTACGAGGATTTAAAGAAAACTAAGGGTTGAAAGTCTGTGGGACCTGATGATACCTTGATTGAACTGTGGAAAAATTTAGGAGATTTGGGAGTTTCTTGACTTACTAAACTCTTTAATATTATTTTAAAAACTAAAAAGATGTCTGAGGAGTGGAGGAAGAGTGTTGTGGTCCCCATTTTTAGGAATAAAGGGGATGCATAAGAATGTGCAAATTATAGAGGAATTAAGTTGATTTGTCATACTCCAAATTTATGGGAGAGGGTAATTGAACATAAGTTAAGACGTATTACAAAGATTTGTCACAAAAATTTGGATTTATGTTGGGCAGGTCTTCTATGGAAGCTATATATTTATTGAGAGGTTTGATGGAGAAGTTCAGAGATAATAAGGAGGATCTACATTTGATATTTACTGATTTAGAAAAAGCTTACGATAAGGCTCCAAGAGATATCCTTTGGAGAGTTCTTGAGAAGATTGTGTTGATATGACTTATATTCAAGTCATTAAAGATATGTATACTAGAGTTGTTACTTGTGTGTTGATATGACTTATATCTAGCACTGTTACTTGTGTTCGAATTGAAGGAGGATTGACCAAATAATTTCTATTTCTGTTAGATTACATCAGGAATCAGCTTTAAGCCTATATCTTTTTGCTTTAATTATGGATGATCTTACTGGACAACTACAAAAGGATGTACCTTGGTGTATGCTTTTTTGTTGATGATATCGTGGATAAGATGATAAAAAGCCAGGAAAAACTTGAATTATGGAGGTCTACATTGGAGTCTAAAGGCCTTCATTGGAGTACAACTAAAACTGAATAAATTGAATGTAATTTTAATAGTAGTAGCTCTAGTGACAGAAGTATAACTTTGGGTGCTAAAATAATTAAAAGGTATGAACGATTTAGATATCTCGGTTTTGTTGTTCAAAGCGATGGTGATATAAATGGGGATGTTAATAGTAAAATTCAAGTTGGTTGGTTGAAGTGGAGGAATGCTTTGAGTCTTTTGTGTGATAGAAAAGTACCATTTAGAATGAAAGAAAAATTTTATAAGATGGTAGCGAGAACTAGGGCTGTCAATTTAGCTCGTTGTTCATGAACAGCTCGTGTTCGGTTCGTTAAGCAGCTCGTGTTCGGCTCGTTCGTTAAGCCTAACGAGTAGAACACGAACAAATTTTTAAGCTCGAAATGTAAACNGAATATTTAAATCGAGCCGAACACGAACACACTGTTCACGAGCCGATTTCGAACACGAGCTATTTTGAACGAGCCGAACACGAGCCAAGCCTGAGCTCGCTCAAGCTCGGCTCGTTTACAGCCTTAGCGAGAACTGCAATGCTCTATGGCGTTGAATGTTGGCCTTTAAAAGAGAAGCATAATGTTAAGTTAAGTGTGCCGAGATGAGAATGATTAGGTGGATGAGTGGTTTTACACTTAGCGACAAAATGCGAATATATCAGTGATAGGGTTGGCGTAGCTCCAGTGACAGACAAAAATAGAGAGAGTATCTTTAATAGCATTAAACGTCGACCATCTGATGATCCGATTAGGAGAGTAGATGTTTTAGATTCGACTTATGTTAAGAAAGGCAGAGGTAGCCCTGGGAAGACTTGGGCTTATTGTATAAAAAATGATCTTAATTTATTAGAAATAAATGAAAATATGACACTAAATAGGACGCAATGGAGAAAAATGATTCATGTAGTCGATCCCACGTAGTGGGATTAAGGCTTTGTTGTTGTTGTTGTTTTTTATTTTTTTTAACTTCTTTGTTAATTTTTCAAGATCATTGTGATTTGTCTATTAAATATTAAGATAATGTAGTAATTTAAAATATTAAGTAACTTAAAAAACACTTTATCTTTTACAATTAAATTATGATTTCCCTAAATTCTTGGTGCATATTGGCGTCTTTCGTTTTTCATAGATCATATAACACGCTACAATCAAATAGGTAAAATTAGCTTCTGAGTTAGAAATAAAAGCTCNGCTTTATCTTTTAAAATTAAATTATGATTTCCCTAAATTCTTGGTGCATATTGGCGTCTTTGGTTTTTCATAGATCATATAACACGCTACAATCAAATAGGTAAAATTAGCTTCTGAGTTATAAATAAAAGCTCAACTAAAGATCAATCAAATAGAAATTAAAAGCTTTTCAGGGGCTTTCCTACATAGTTATTTCAACAAAATTTCACATTATTTTTCAAACAGCAACGGTAGTACCGAATGAAGCCCATGCTGATATTTCGCTACCCAGTTTCATATGACTGGTAGATTTGACTTCCAGCCTAATTAACACCTATTTCAGCATCTCCTATATTCTAAAATACTAGCATCAAAATCCTCTTCAATGCAACTAAACAATGTGAAAAAGAATAGGGATGGCAAAAGCCTTAAAAATTAAGCATATAATCCAAAACTCAAATTATTGCATCAAACTAAACGACTTTTATACAGACAGAAATAATTTACCATACTCTAAAAAATGACCCAAGAATATTGATATATAAGCAAAAGTGTGCTTTTTTTCTGCGAATTATTAAAAAATACAAAAATTACAGAGAAATCGTAGTTAACAGTTCATGCATCAGTCCAGTTTTCACAAATATAATGCAAAACAAAAGTCGGTCAAACAGTACTGCAATCACCAATAAATACCAAAACAAATCAAAAGAAAATCTGAAAACAAACTAATAAATTGAACAAAGTGAAAATGAAATTATATTATCAATAGAAACTGTAAGAATTTGCAGAACTATAAACTTAAATCTTACATTATGTGATGCCCATCGATCCTTAGCACTGAACTTTTTCAAATAGTATTGAAGTTTTTCCAGCATATTTCTGTACTTAACTTCTCTCTTCTGAATTAGATCTTCCACAACATTTAAGTCAAAATTTAATGGGTTCGATAAGAAATCCAATCTGCTTGATGAATCAACCCAGAAGGAAAAAATCTCCCTGAGGACTAGCAAATCACTATGGATGTATTCCCCTGATAAAGAAAGGTCGCTTAAGTCAAGCATTTTCAAAAGAACTTGAAGTTGTTGTCCAGCTCGAAGGAGTGGATGGCAAACATCCTTCAGAAAACAAGGAACTGACACTCCAGACCGTTCCTAGCATTTAGAATTTTTTTTAAAATTGCAAGAAAATCAAATGCTACACACAATAGCATACAAGTTATGGCATGATTTCATATAGTGCATGCATAAAAATTTTATCAAAAGAAGCCATACCTTGATAGAGGCTAAAGAAGATTTAACAGAAAAAGAACTGGCATCGGTTGTAGGTGCAGTATCTGATGAAGCTACAAAAAATTCCCCATAAGGATCATCAATGGTAGCTGTATAAATCCACGACTTGATAAAACCAGAATAAGGCTCATAAGAACAAACAAAAAGATACTTGAGAAGGTCATAACGAATCAGGTCTGCATCCTAAAATTTGCACAATGGCTAATTAGTCTGAAGAAAGTAAAAAACACCATGGAGTTCATAAATTTGTTTCGATGTAAGAAAATTGATGTAAGTATAAATAACACAATAAAAAAGAATTTCAAAGCTCATAACTTGAAGTTGCATTTAAGGCTATCAAAAAAGCTCGTTGTTTTTGAAAAGCTCGTGTTTAACTTGCTAAGTAGCTCATGTTTGATTCATTCGCTAAGCGAGCAGAACATGAACATATAAATAAGCTGAACACGAACAATTGTTTATTCGTTTGTGTTCAGCTCATTTTAGCTCAAAGTAATTAAATAATAATATTTATTTATACATTTTTTTTATTTTTAAATTTTACTTTAAAAAAAATGTCTGTAAGAGATTTGGGTGGTATATATATATATATATATATATATATATATATATATAAAGTAAAGCTTAGGTGTTAGATATGTAAATAAATAAGCTTGGTTGGTAAGTATGTAAAGGCCTAAGAAAATCAAAGCTAACTCGAATCCATCTCATAGTTCACGATTTCTTTTATGTTTAGGTGTTAGATATGTAATACATAGGAATTGGCTGGTATGTATGCAAATGTCCAAAAAATTAAAAAGCAAAGGTCGACTCCCATCTCATAGTTCCGTGGTTTCTGTTTTATTTGTTTAAGTGTTAGATATGTAAATACATGGAATCAGCTGGTACACACGTAAATGTTCAAAAAAAAGTGTTTAAATGATGGAAATATAAGTGTTTAAATGATGGAAAAATCCTCTTTTGAGCAAAATAGTTATCCAGCCCGCTTGGAACATGTAGGTACCAAGCTCCAATTTTAGTCGAACATGAGCTTAATTCAAACATTCGAACAATTTGAGTCAAATTCAAACAAATCAAACCGAACGTGAACATATATTTAAAAAACAATTTTGAACACGAGTCTACTTCAAATGAGTCAAACACGAACAGAAGCTCGGCTCTCGTATGTTTACACCCCTAGTTGCATTATATAAATCTTCTTTCACTTTCATGAGTATGGACAAACTAGTTAAGAAAAACAGTCTAAATAGATCAAACTTAAAATAAATACTATGCAATGGCATTTCTTCAATGCTTGAAGACAGAACAGCACAAAAATTAAATGTCTAAGAAACATCTGCTTATGATTGGTTGTTTCAAGTTATTAAATTCTAAGCAGCAAAAAACTTAGCCATAAGATCAGCATTCGAAAATCAATAGATGTCAACAGCAAAATCAAGGGGGAGGGTGGGAATGGGGACAATAAAAAATTGCAAAAAAAAGTAGACTTTTTCGTCTCACCTGTTAAAAAATTCAACCATTAATCAAGGAATCAAGTGTTATAAAAAAAGGAAAGGCAAATGCATAGGAAACAGTTGCAAAGATTACCTGGAGCTGAATATACAAATAGGTAAGTAAGTCTGCTCCTCTGGGAAATTTATGGAAGTCGGCAATTGAATCCAAATCCATGACCTCTATAAAATTTTTAAAAAAGCAGATGCTTCCAAGAACTTCAATTTGAGTTCTCAGTTCTTTAGAATGCAAATAGACCTCCAAAAAAGTAATATCTGGATTGACAGCACCAGTCGGAGTACCTTCAAGTTGGTCAATGGGTAAAGATTCACCCTTGCACTGCACCGAACGTCTCAATTTTATTGACTGAGATAAAGTATTCAATGCACAGATATAACCTCCAAGAAGCTTTCCAATTGCAACAGCAAATGCTTGGTTGACCAAGCTATAAGGAGGACAATCTTGTATTTCAATTTGACCTTCTCTATTTGATGGAATCAAAAAAATTTCACAATTCTCCCTTCTTACTGAATTAGTCTTGTGATATGTGCAAAGGAAATAGCTGACAAATTCATTTAGGAAAAAGAACAAAAGACCTGAATGGCTAATAGACTTGAGCATCCTTCCCAATGCATGGGTGCTTGATAACCGGCACCACAAACTTGGTACTCTATGAAAGTTCCTATCAGCTGGAATTGAGCAAAATGAAAGTGAGAGTTTCTGAATCTCAACAATCGCCGACTTCACACCTTGCAGTACATTTATAACCAGTCTCACCAAACTTGATTCCTGCAAAAAGGCAAATCAAGCAAACGGGTCATCAATGAATAAAAGATGAGTCATTTACATACATACCAGTATACCACCCAATTCTTATGTATTTACATATCTAACAGCTAAAGTTTGCTTTTTTTACATTTATACCAGTAAAATCTTTCATATAATATCTAAAATACCATTATTTGAATTTTTAAAATGTGAAATACACCTTTTCATGCATAGGTAACTTGGCATATATGTAAAAATTGAAGTTTAGGAGTTAGATATGCAAATACATAAGAACTAAGTGGTACGTATGCAAATCTTCCCTACAAGATTGTGACATGCTTGTTAGTGTGGAGCCCAGTTTAAAACAAATATAAGGATTACCTGTTCCCGCTCTTTGCTCCCGACTTCCTCCTCTGCCGCTTGCGAAGCGAAGCGACGCTTCGCCTCTATTTCTGTCGCGAACTGGCGAAAGGTTTGGGTGTGGTTCGAGCAAGAGCAGGAATCGCAAGGCATCGCTCTCCAGCCTTCTTCTTCTGTGTTTGGCTCACGGGAGGCAGCAGGTGAAGGTTTTCGGTCTCGATTGCAGCACAGCAGGTNACAAGAGCAGGAATCTCAAGGCATCGCTCTCCAGGCTTCTTCTTCTGTTTTTTGCTCACGGGAGGCAGCAGGTGAAGGTTTTCGGTCTCGATTGCAGCACAGCAGGTTGTGGCTTCGGCAGGTTCTTCCAAAGCGGCTCTCATTCAGATTTAGCACGATTTTTTTTGTGTTCTTCTTCGGGCTTCCTCGGGATAGAGGAAGAGAAGTGCAAGGAGCAGTTCCATGCGGCAGAAGGAAGAGGAAAGAAAAAGAAAAAAATTGTTTTCCCATGGCTTTCTTCTTGGTGGTCTGTGATAGAAGAGAGATTAGATTTATTTTTCTTATAAGTTTATCTTCTTCGAGGTATCTCGATGTAAAGAGAGAAGAAGAGAGAACAAGGAAGCGAGAGATCTCTCTTATAAGTCGAGACGATCGATTGGTGTAAATACCTCAAGTAGTAAAATCCTCTGCAACTTCGTGGACGTAGGCAATTTGTCGAACCACGTAAATTTGTGTGTTCGNTTGGCTTCTTCTTGGTGGCCTGTGATAGAAGAGAGATTAGATTTATTTTTCTTATAAGTTTATCTTCTTCAGTGTATCTCGATGTAAAGAGAGAAGAAGAGAGAACAAGAAAGTGAGAGATCTCTCTTATAAGTCGAGACGATCGACTGATGTAAATACCTCAAGTAGTGAAATCCTCTGCAACTCCGTGGACGCAGGCAATTTGTCGAACCACGTAAATTTGTGTGTTCGGCTGCGTACTGTTTTCTAGTGTGAATTTTCTTGTTTNATCTGCATCCTAAAATTTGCACAATGGCTAATTAGTCTGAAGAAAGTAAAAAACACCATAGAGTTCATAAATTTGTTTCGATAAAAAAGAATTTCAAAGCTCGTAACTTGAAGTTGCATTTAAGGCTATCAAAAAAGCTCGTCGTTTGCGAANATAAGTATAAATAACACAATAAAAAAGAATTTCAAAGCTCGTAACTTGAAGTTGCATTTAAGGCTATCAAAAAAGCTCGTCGTTTGCGAAAAGCTCGTGTTTAACTTGCTAAGTAGCTCATGTTTGATTCGTTCGCTAAGCAAGCATAACACGAACAATTGTTTATTCGTTTGTGTTCAGCTCGTTTTGGCTCAAAATAATTAAATAATAATATTTATTTATACCATTTTTTTTTATTTTAAAATTTTACTTTTAAAAAAAACGTCTGTAAGAGATTTGGCTGGTATGTACGCAAATGTCCAAAAAATTAAAAAGCAAAGGTCGACTCCCATCTCATAGTCCCGTGGTNATTTTAGCTCAAAATAATTAAATAATAATATTTATTTATACCATTTTTTTTTATTTTTAAATTTTACTTTAAAAAAAACGTCTGTAAGAGATTTGGGTGGTATATATATATATAAAAAGTAAAGCTTAGGTGTTAGATATGTAAATATATAAGCTTGGTTGGTATGTATGTAAAGGCCTAAGAAAAACAAAGCTAACTCGAATCCATCTCATAATTCACAATTTCTTTTATGTTTAGGTGTTAAATATGTAAATACATAGGAATTGGCTGGTATGTACGCAAATGTCCAAAAAATTAAAAAGCAAAGGTCGACTCCCATCTCATAGTCCCGTGGTTTCTGTTTTATTTGTTTAAGTGTTAGATATGTAAATACATGGAATCAGCTGGTACGCACATAAATGTTCAAAAAAAAAAACAAACAAACCACTGTCCCATTTTTTTCTTTTATTGTTTAGTCTCACATCTCAATGAGAGGTTTTCTTACAGCCATAGAAGTGTTTAAATGATGGAAAAATCCTCTTTTGAGCACAATAGTTATCCAGCCCGCTTGGAACTCGTAGGTACCGAGCTCCAATTTTAGCCAAAAATGAGCTTAATTCAAACATTCGAACAATTTGAGCCAAATTCAAACAAATCGAACCGAACGCAAACATATATTTAAAAAACAATTTTGAACACGAGTCTATTTCAAATGAGTCAAACACGAACAGAAGCTCGGCTCTCGTATGTTTACACCCCTAGTTGCATTATATAANTCAGCCCGCTTGGAACTCGTAGGTACCGAGCTCCAATTTTAGCCGAAAATGAGCTTAATTCAAACATTCGAACAATTTGAGCTAAATTCAAACAAATCGAACCAAACGGAAACATATATTTAAAAAACAATTTTGAACACGAGCCTATTTCAAATGAGTCAAACACGAACAGAAGCTCGGCTCTCGTATGTTTACACCCCTAGTTGCATTATATAAATCTTCTTTCACTTTCATGAGTATGGACAAACTAGTTAAGAAAAACAATCTAAATAGATCAAACTTAAAAAAAATACTATGCAATGGCATTTCTTCAATGCTTGAAGACAGAACAACTCAAAAATTAAATGTCTAAGAAACATCTGCTTATGATTGTTTGTTTCAAGTTATTAAATTCTAAGCAGCAAAAAACTTAACCATAAGATCAGTATTCGAAATTCAATAGATGTCAACAGCAAAATCAAGGGGGAGGGTGGGAATGGGGACAATAAATTGCAGAAAAATTAAAAAATTCAACCATTAATCAAGGAATCAAGTGTTATAAAAAAAGGAAAGGCAAATGCATAGGAAACAGTNAGTGGACTTTTTCGTCTCACCTGTTAAAAAATTCAACCATTAATCAAGGAATCAAGTGTTATAAAAAAAGGAAAGGCAAATGCATAGGAAACAGTTGCAAAGATTACCTGGAGCTGAATATACAAATAGGTAAGTAAGTCTGCTCCTCTGGGAAATTTATGGAAGTCGGCAATTGAATCCAAATCCATGACCTCTATAAAATTTTGAAAAAAGCAGATGCTTCCAAGAACTTCAATTTGAGTTCTCAGTTCTTTAGAATGCAAATAGACCTCCAAAAAAGTAATATCTGGATTGACAGCACCAGTCGGAGTACCTTCAAGTTGGT
>JXCR01148828.1:180055-215440 GCA_002079205.1 Phalaenopsis hybrid cultivar
GAATAACAAGGTATATCTGATGATGAAGTTATTCAATTTGAAGATGGCGGAAGGTGTTTTTGTTGCTCAACACCTGAATGATTTCAATACTATCACAAATCAATTGTCGTTTATTGAAATTGATTTTGATGATGAGATGCATGCGTTGTATTGTTGGAATGATTGCCAAAACATTGGGAAACCATGAGAATGACAGTTAGCAATTCTGCAGATAAATCTAAATTGAAACATGATGATATTTGTAATTTGATTTGGCTGAGGAGATGCGCAGGAAATATTTTGAGATCTCATATTCGAGTTAGGCACTGAAAGTTTATTTCAGAGGGAGATCACATGACAAGAACTCAGGTAGAAGAATATCAAAATCAAAATTTGATCAGTAGACAACCTGCTGAACTTGTGGCAAGGTTGCTCACATAAAGAGTAACTGCAGAAATCCTAAGAATATGGAGAATGATAGCGCAAATGTGGTATCTGAAGAAATACATGATGCACTATTGCTGGCAATACATAGTTCTGTTGATGATGGAAGTGAAGAGGAGAGTAGATCTGGAGTACTCATTCTTATTGTTCTACAGACATATGATGGAGAACCACAAAGCTATGAAAAAATCTTACAAGATGAAAATTCGAGCAAGTTGGAGCTGACAGAACTTCCACTAGGGAAAAATGCATTACACAACAAGTAGGTGTATCGGGTGAAAACTGAGTGTGATAACAGTAAGAGGTGCAATGTTAGATTGTTGAAAAAGACTTTCAGCAGAGGCAAGATATTGCTCATGCAGTGGGAGTTGCAAGCAGAGACAAGTGTAACCTAGGAAATAGCTTAAAGGTGCAAGGCTATGTGGACCTTGTTGATATGTTGACTAAGAGTGTTACTCTTGAGAAACTGAAGTTGTGCGCAGCTTCAGTTGGTCTTCTGGTGTGAAGACAGGGGCTTTGAGTTACAGAGGTGAAGGATTCATATTTGAAGAGAATGGCGACACCGCTAGTGGAGAATATCAATTTGANGGGGTTTTGAGTTACAGAGGTGAAGGATTCATATTTGAAGAGAATGGCGACACCGCTAGTGGAGAATATCAATTTGAGGAAGGAGATGTTGCAGTCTGTGTAGCGGTCTCCAAGTGAGAGATTTTTTAGCGTGGAGCCCAGTTAAAAATAAAAATATAAGGATTACCTGTTCCTGCTCTTTGCTCCCACCTTCCTCCCTCTGCCGCCTGCGAAGCGAAGAGACGCTTCGCCTCTACTTCAATCGCGAACTGGCGGATGGTTTGGGCGTGGTTCGAACGAGAGGAGGAATCGCAAGGCATCGCTCTCCAAGCTTCTTCTTCTGTGTTTGGCTCACGGGAGGCAGCAGGTGGAGGTTTTCAGTTTCGATTGCCACAAGCAGTTGTGGCTTCGCAGTTTCTTCCTAAGCGGCTCTCATTCAGATTTAGCACGGTCTTTTTTGTGTTATTCTTCGGGCTTCTTCGGGATAGAGGGAGAGAATTGCAAAGAGTTGTTCCTTGCGGCAAAAGGAAGAAGAAAGAAGGAGATTATTCTCCTTTGGCTTCTTCTTGGCGGCTTGTGGCAGAAGATAAATTGATTGTATTTCTCTTGTAAGTTTATCTTTTTCGGTGTATCTCGGTGTAAAGAGAGAAAAAGAAAGAGCAAGAAAGTGAAAGATCTCTTTTGTAAATCGAGACGATCGACTGGTGTAAATTTCTCAAGTAGTAAAATCCTCTGCAACTTCGTGGACGTAGACAATTTACCGAACCACGTAAATCTGTGTGTTCCGATGTGTATTGTTTTCTGGTGTGAATTTTTTCGTTTGGTCAAAAATCGTTCTTCTATTATATATATACCACAACAATGCTTACCGAGTTCTAATTACTGCTTGCTGACTCATTGAGTGATGCTAGCTATTTGACTGTAAGATAATAGCAAACCATGCAACCGATGCCTCCATAACAGAAATTTAATCAAGGCTTCGTTGATTGAGAACTTGCTGGGTGCTTAACAGGTTCCATGACATACAACCATTTTACCATTTCGGACCTATTTGATTGTTTTAAATTAATAACACCATTCTATAAAACAATGAAACTTGTTAATTGCTGTATTTTTGTTGAACGTGCTTATAAATCAATCAGAGTGAAATATGGGGATATAAGGAAGAACAGAGGCAATAGCTTTCAAGTTCAAAAACCTCAAACAATAAGAACTTTATTTTATAACAGACAATCCATGTAAAAACAAAAGCATAATATGACGGTTTTCATGTTAGGATCCTGCAAGCTTCGGTAATTAGCACATTGCTGGTTGCAAGGCTCCGCTCAAAGTTGGTGGTGGTAACCTGGCGGGCTCATACAGAACCCTAAACAGAATCTTGCCAGACTGGGCTTGAGAAAACTCCAGTAATCACGATACCATATAGATAAACACAAGTATGAATACAAATTACGTCCATTCAATCGATAAGTTTGAAAGATATCAATAAAATTACATCCAAACAAGTAAAATAGCTTGGAAGTATAAACCATTTTAAAATGTAGGCTTCACAAATCAACATTAATTTTATAGATCGTCCGACTAAATAAGCTATTACAAGAATTGTGATGTCAAGGGGTTTTGATTACTTAGAAGACAGTCAACATGGACTTTAGAAAACCAGGAATCTGAGGATTCTTTTTTTTTTTTAATTCAGGGAATAAATGTTAGCACCAAGCTTCGCCATAATTAGAAAGTCATTTCCCACTGGTAAGTCAAAATGAAGTCCACCCAATGCCTGATCACATTTCCACGAATTTACCCAAAAGAAAGGGTTTGAGGGGTTAATTTTACTCACGGAAACAGCGGAGAGGTCGTATATCCTATCTTCAGGTCCCTGCACATGATCAATCGTCCGACTAGTTCCACTTTCGCAGGCGATCGACTCCCAAGTCTTCGGGGGGATCCCGGGATCATCCATCTTCAGATTACGAAGCAAGCACTGGAAACCAGATTCGGCCTCCATTAATGAACTAGATGACACACACTGGTTAGGGTTTTGGAAATTCTCTTCTAAGCATCTTGCAAGTGGTTTAGGAAAATGAGAACGAACCACACACCATCGAGCGGGCTTGGCAGGTTTTATTTTGCTTTTTTTTTTTTCTATTTATTTCGGAAAAACTATCGGTCAATTTTTTAAAAATTTACATCATATTTATTATTATGGAAATTTATATATCTATTGTCTCAGGCCAACATTTTAATTTTTTACAAACAAAGCAACTTATATCTATATATAAATATGAATTTCACTATTAAAAAGGGTGATAGTGTTAAATTGGATGCTGTGTTTGTAAAAATTACCCTCTCTCTCTATGTTTTATTTTTTTAAGTGTGATTCACGAATAATCTGAGATTCAACATACTAAAAGATGTAATGATAATGGATCATGTCACCAATAAAAAGATGAGCATATTATTAGATTCATGTTTATACGTTATAATATGTATTCATATCTTTTATGGAATAAAATATGCATTTATATCTTATTCACTAGTTACTTCAAAATTATAGCCATCATGAATACCTGTAAAATATTATGTCATTCTGCAAATATTTCTATTTAAATTACTTGAATAAAAATTTTCTCTTTAAGTGGTATCATTTATCTTAATTCTTCTATCAAAATATTTTCTTATAAAAATATCGTCAGACTTACTGGAACAGTATAAGCACTTAAAATATTAACAATTTTATGCCAACAACAAACTCTAGAGTTATAGTAATATCACTCATTCTACTGATTTTTAATATATTATCTTTCAAACTTTTATATATAATTACACTCATATCATTTATAGTGCAGCTCCTACCTAAATTTCAAAGTTTAAAATCCAAATTATCAATCTCTTCAGTCTTCTCTCTAACTCATTTACTATCTTGAATTTGTAAAATATTTTTTCTTCATATGAATTATAATATAATTTCATTATTTTACTAGTGAGTGCCTACATTCTAAAATTTTATCATAATGTTATTTTCAAGAGTTGATTAATAAATGCTAATAGAAAATTACCAAAAAAAAAAAAAGTTATTTATAATTTCTCCTTTTCTCAATTATATGCAGGGTAAATCAGACTAAATATCTCATAATTTTTACTTTACAGAAAAAATAACCATTGAACAATTTTTTTAAATAGAAAAAAATGTTCAATTTTTTACTGAAATATGGATAAATTACATGAAAAAATAATAATTAAATTTTATACCATATTGATTTTAAAATAAATTCAAGATATTTTTTTCTTGTTTACATGAAAATAGAAAAAAAAATAGTTTTGATGTCTTAAACATAATAAAATTTAAAATTGTTCAAATTTATTTTGACATAAATTCAATACATATAAATTCAATTGAAATTTATATCTTGATTTTAAAAGGTTGTTCCAAATAAAAAAATCATAGTATATTTTATAATAAAGCCCAAAATTTCTTCTCACATAATATAATTATAATTTATATTTATAATTAAAATAATCTACCAAGAATCTTATTTTGACTAAAAAATGTTAAACTAAATAACAAAAGTATGCATGTAGTCAAGAATATGCTGCAAATATATTTTTTTATCTCAAGAAACAAATTTTAATAAAAAATGGTATGAAAAAATATCATTAAAAAGGTCCATAAATTTTTGACGGATTCCTTGTCATTTATTATTCAGCCCCACATCCAAAATACATTTACTTTGCCTTTTATTTATCGCGCCCTAGTTTGGTCTCATCCTTGTCAATCTGTTAGTCTCTTAGGACCATTCATCTCGAGGCCAATCTAACATGGAAGCAAATTGGATCTTCTCTAACAGGGTTGATCCGGTGTTCTAAAATTATCTCGGTCACATCATCAGATAGATCACTTCAACTCGATAAACGAAGGAAACCATCTGTTCAATGGCCTCTACTCGTCAATTACTTTAAATTGACCTAAAAGCTCGAACGACTGCCTTGCAACATCATCATTCAAATCATATCCCCTTGTCCAACACAATTGTATTTCGGCTATTCAATAGTAAGAAACAATACTTCAATAAGAAACTTGCAAGGCTTCCATAACTTTGTTTGCATGTCACCAATTTACAGCCAAGCCAAACATATACAAATGCATATAAAATGCAATTAATAACACCAAATAGAAAAGCCAAGCAAAGCACCCAAAACCTCCATTAAAGAAGCTTGCAAAAGAAACAAAGAACACCCTCACCCCCCTTCTTTCCTGCGCATACTATCCCTTCCTTGTTCACAAATTCCATTCAATATAATATATAAACTCTCCTCTCTTCCAATGCCATCCCATCCCTTCCTTAACTCATTACTTAATTACAGAGTTAAACGAGGCTGATATGGATAAATCATCTGTGCCACGCTCCTACGAAGACTTTCAACCCTTTACTGAATGGATTTCTGATGATATTTCAGAAACGCTTCGGATTCGACTTCCAGGCATGTCTTCTGTTTAAAAAAATAATATATCAGGACTCCGTAAATAGAGTTATGTGCGGAGTTTATGAAATCACGTCACGTGAAAGTGACAGAAAAAAAATTTTGATCAGGTAACACTAGGGAATATTTCCCCTGTGTTATTTCGTGTTATTCAGATATTATTATATGTTATTCAGGTGTTATTGAGTTATAAGAATATTCCTGGTGTTATAATAACACAATAACACATCAATAACACTTGAATAACATATAATAATACATGAATAACACACAATAACACCTGAATAACATAGGAGAAATATTCTCTCTTGTGTTGTCTGACAGATTATTTCTTTTTTGTCATCGCCGGGTGGCGTGATTTCATTGGACTGCACACGTAATTCTACGTGGGGAGTCCTGATGCAATATATCCTCCTTCCGTTTACTTTCACAGTTGAAAGTTGGGTAAATAAATAAATAACTACGTAAAAAAATATTATGTATTTATATATTTAATATTTAAAATTTAATATTTATTTAATAATTATGTAAAATACATAAGCATTAATAATTAGTCTCAGTAATAGTTTCGTTGTACGTACATAATATTGAAGATTTATATGCTGTATGAATGAACGTTAAAATTTAGGAGTTGTATAAGTAAATACATAGCAATCGTGTGATATGTATGTGCATGGACTTTTACGGAATCATCATAGCTATTTGCCTATTTTCATACGTAATTTGTAAATTCTTCGTTCAGATTTTAAATTAACAGTAAAGATATAAATTTTATTATTTATTTATTTTTATTATTAAGTTTAAAATTATTTTATCACCTGAATATCAAGCATACCATATTTTTTTATCATTAATTACTGGAATTATAAGTATACAATATTTAGATCATACATGCATAAATTTTTTTTAATTTAATATTTTCTATATTTTATTAATTTTTTAGAATTCCAATTTAGATATTCTTCTGAAGCGATAAAAAAATAATATGATTGCATAATAAGGTCGTCTGCTATAAGTAAATAATTGAATTTATTTTAGAAAATTTATTTGTTTGTATGTCTGGATGATGGTTCGGATACAATACTCGTAATATTCAAGTCTTATTAGATCGCACGACTGCCTTTGAATCATAATCCGAACATACAATTGTCACATGTTATTTTAAGTTCGTTTTTCCTATAAGTTATAAAGCGAGCCATCATAATACTACAAAATATTGTATTTAATTACATACGTAGTATCATATTGAATCATATAATGACATGATATTCATTTTAAAGATGAAACTAAATATATTTATTCTGAAGATATTTGTATCAAATTTTAAATATTATTATTTTATCTTAGAAACTAAATAAAAATATAAAAATACATAATAAATTTAAAATAATTTTATGAAAATTGAAAACTCATGCTAAAAATAAGAAGTTCGCACCCACATAAATATACATATGCAAGACATGATCAATATTGCATGCGGACATCTGGTGCGCGATTCAGGTTTCAGTAAAGAACAGCTCAAAGTTCAGATGGACAACTTTGGCAACCTTAGGGCAATCGGTGAGCGGCCCCTTGATGTCAGTGGTCGTCGATGGATCCGTTTCCAAACAGAGCATCTCATTCCTGAGAGCTGCGATGTTAAAGGTGTCAGAGCACGATTTGACAACAACATCCTCTACATAAACTTTCCCAAATTAATCACAGAAGAGNGCCATTTGTGGTCTGCTACAAATGCTACAAGCTGCTTCTACTGCCAGCGGACTTTCTCGTGTGGACGAGGAGGGCTCATAAACTTCGCTGTGGTTCGTGTTCTGAAGTTCTGATGTATTTCTTCAGGCCGAGGGATCGTGCTGANATATTCTATTAGAAGAATAGCTGTAGTAGTTATGCTATTTTGATAGTTCTTATGTCATATTGTAAGGAGAGAATATAATCGAATATTGGTAATTCACTGTTCCACTTTAACTCATAAGTGCATCAANATGGTTGTCAATTAATAAAACTTTGCTGATTTCTTCTAAACATAATGAAGGAAATTTCCACCCTATTTAAACTCTATGATTATCTTTTCTGAATCAAGGAAAGGTGTATAAAGGTGTTCNTAGGTATGCGCTGGTACAAGCACTATTTTGTTGCGTGAATTATAAATTATGAAGAAAGATTACGTGGACTGCTTAAAATTTGGGGCATCCAGGAACATAGCACATAAATCTAATCTATTTCTATGTCTCACATGGCACTCAAATCTTTAACATCACATCAAAAATAGTATTATCATAATCTCTTAAAAGTGAAATATACATTTTCATAAGTTCTAGAAAAATGGTTCGAACATGAATCAGTGGTCAGTCCAGTCCGAATCATTAAAAAAAAAAACTATTTCTAGTTGTGAACCACTAAGAACCAGTCTAACTGATAGTTCGACCTGTAGACTGATAAACTAGTCGAACCACAAATAAGCATCATTGGACTAATTTTGTACTATCCTACGAGGCATAAGAGTGCCGCAAACCGTCATAGGAACGTTGCTCAGGTATAGGCTCGTGCTGCAAAGCTTTAGGCCTTTAGATCCTGGCCGACAAGATTCTTAACTGTTATTAGTTTGCTCTTTTTTTATATTTTTCATTATTATATCATTATTTTATTTTTTATATTATATTTAATAAATATTTATATTGATTATGTCATCTTGTTCAAGTTGAATCAATAAACTTTGAACCTTCCTTTGTACAATCCTAGGAGGCAAAAGAACGCCGCATACCGGCGAAGAAATACTGCTCAGGTATAGGCTCGTGCTGCAAGGCTTTAGGACTTTAGATCCCGGCCGACAGGATTCTTAACTGTTATTAGTTTGTTCTTTTTTTATATTTTTCAATATCACATCATTCTTTTATCTTTTACATTATACTTTATAAGTATATTTATTATGTCATTTAGTTCAACCGCAGTTGAATCAATAAAGTTTAAACTTTCTCTTCTTTCGGTTTGATGTCTGGTCCGATTTTCAAAACCTTACATTTTTATGCATAGGTTTTAAAGCAACAAAGTGTTTTGTATGTGTGGCCTTCGGAAATTCGTAAATGCATCCCACACTCTAGTCGAGAGCTTAACACAGTTTATTTGTTAAGTTTTCAGGTTGAATTTTCATAAGAAAGATGAGATAGTAGATAAGACACTACCTAGAGATTTTAACCTCATTTTATAAGAACTTTAAGATCTGGGGTTCGAGGTTTCCCGTAGGTGCAAGCTTCTATTATTAATCACCCTTCCCAATAATGGGAGAGCGCTTTCGACTAAGGATAGTCATTATGCGCTAAATATTTGGACTTAGAATATAGTCACAACAAATTTGAGAATTTAAATTATAAAACTATCATCACCATGAGCTCAAAGCGGATGGAGGGGGAAACAACAACGAATTCCATCACGATCCAATGGTTTTGTCATCCCAGGTTATCATGGTTTCTAATTTACTTAGTCAGCACGACCCAATCTGGCCGAAGAATCTTTGTCAGCAGTCATGGGTTGTTTCGTCCAAGGAGACCTTGTAAATCTGAGGTGAATGTTTGTCTAAGGAGACTAATCTAAGTCGACCTTAGCTTATAGAAAGAATTTTGTTCTATCAAAAATACCCCATGATTCAACACTCAAAAGAGCAAACAATCATTAGTGAACAAACGAGCTACAGCCTTGACTATAAAATAAAGGTATTATTTTGCGGTAAACCACCTGGTCAAATGGCTCTGGTCTTAACTGCTTCTTTGTGATGCCATTTGACAACAAGAACCAAATGGACAATGGACTCAGACCACGTCCTTATTGACATAAGATTCTTTTGGAGCATGAATTTAGTAGTATACTTTGAATGACATTGTCTCATTGTGAGCTCGAGTCAACATTTGATTTGTTTGCCTTGACAAATAGTTGTGAATAGCTGGTGGATTTTGCTTAAGCTTTTTTTAGTGATAGATTTTTCATTTGAATGTTATTTTTTATGATTTAAAATATTCTAAGTTTATAAAAGAACAATTCTTTTTGAAATTTACAATTAATTTGATCATCATCGGAGAATGATCATATTAAACCTTATCGATTCTATCTCACTTTCAGACGATCGGGTTCATAATATATATTATTTCAGCATATTTAAATAATTCTAAAACTTAATTTTGGAAATAGAGCCCTCCGGATGAATTTCATGATCAACATGGCCATCATTGGGAATTGAAGCCTTTAAGCTCTATTGAATTTATCGAACTTACAGAGGATCAGGTTCAATAATTGAAATAATTCAATTTAAAATAAACATTGAGACATAACTTCGAAATATACTCATTTGGTTGAAATATTTTTTCAACTAGGCCATCATCGGGGAATATTATAACTTACGCTAGTAAAAGCAATTGTCATGTCAACTCAAGCTTTCGTAAGGAGGATCGGATTGACTCAGTGTGGGCTCAATCATTTTGACTCCATTCCCTATAGGAAGAAGAATCAGATTGGCCAAAGTGGGGGCTCAATCTTGTCAGCTACGGTCCCTGTAAGGAGGAGGATCGGATTGGCCAAAGTACAAGACTTATGACTTTGTCCTATAGGCAGAGCGGCCCATTGATTGATTGCTTAAACATCATTAAGAGCATTAGCTCTAGTCTTTGCAAGATGGATCGGGTTGGCCAAAGTGTGGGACTAACAACCTTGCCCTATATGCAAGTCAGTCTGTTGATTGATTGCTTAAACATCATTAAGAGCATTAGTCCAATCAACTTCAGTCCATATAAGGAGAAGTATCAGACTGGCTTAGTTGGGACTCAATCTTGTCGACTTTGGTTCTTGTAAAGAGGATGATCAAATTGACCAAAGTGTGGAACTTACGATCTCACCCTATAGGCAAAGCGACCCATTACTCATGAAGCATGCTCAGACCTTATGATCAACTAATTAGCTCATTAATCGAAGCACATGCAAGTATTTTATATTTATTGGGTTGAGATCTTTAAATAGTTTTGCACAAGAATTTGCAATGGTATAGTATCATTAAGCTGAATGCAAATATTTTCATTCAAGCTTTTAGTTTTTTCTTCTATTTGCTTGTGTTTTTGGGGTTGCGGATTCAGTGGTGATGCCAACTTTTTAATCTTCGATTGAATATTTAGAATTGTGAATCTGTCTCATGGTTAGCTCCCATATGAGTGTTTAGGTGAACCCCCTAAAGGTTTCATTCTAGCTCGTTGACAAGTCGTGGAGTCCCTTGTGGGTCAACGTGTTTTATTTATATTTAATTTAGCTTCTCTTTTATGACCGATATTCACACAAAAAGTTGGTGACACTTCAGCAACCTCTCGACATCATCCCCATTTATGAGGCTACATCGGGGAGCTAAGACCTTCCTAAACCTTAAAAAAGTGTACATAGTTCTGCGGTCTAAGGGTCTTCATAACCCACCATGCTTAAAAAATCGTGCATAGGGCTTCATGTACCAACATAAAAGTAATAACGCACACACTTGTGAAGCCATTCTCACTGCTTCGATACGACGCAGAGGGGTCTTTAACCTAACACTCTTAAAAAATGACCATGGGACTTGAGATAATTGCAAATTAAAATGCATAGCATATATAAAACTCAAATTGACGGGATGAGTACAGTATTGTGCATTCAACTTTCTGTTTTTAGTGCTCGGCCCATTGGCTATAATATGGCAGGTTGATATGATGGTGTGGTTGCTTCTTGAAGTGTTTTAACTCATCGTCCAAACTCTGTAACATAGCACATCACCATTGGCTCCATGAAGGCAAGATCAGCAAGCTCTGCAAACAAAATGGCTTTTCTTTGCTCTTGCATAAGAAAGTATCTGCATGCCAGATATGTTAATAACTCCAATTTCACTAAAGTGGAACCATCCATAGAAATGATAGAATAACTATGCTCTATTGTAGTGAAGAAGGGGAGGTTTGAAGAAGTTGTGGCTTGTGGAGTTCGTGGGAGCAACCTCTTTGCACATATGTTGGATAGAAATAAGCTTGCTGGTGTGTTGGGCTTTGGATGGCACAGGGAGGCTGGAATTGGGCTGCTGTCTGATTGGAATGGCAAAACAACGACGGGAAGACATTTCTCCAGCGATGAGCATGGTCGGAGAAGGTGTAGTTGAGCTAGGGAGTCAATTTTGGTGAGGAGCTGGGCGGGGATGAGAAAGACGCTATCAGAGGGAGACTTCACCGGCGGGCTAGAGGCGAGAGATGTTCGGGTTGCTGGAAGTCCTCTATTTTTAAAAGCATTTTTAGGGAGCGCTCGGCGGCGCCCTCGGACGGGGAAAATATTTGTGCACGTGAGATGTAAGTAGCGCTGCGTGCGTCGGAGGTTATTCAGAGGGTACAGGAAGGTTATATCCGCATTATACTCCTTTATAACCTCCCTGTAATTTACCTATACCTACCGGAGCTACAGAAGCGCGGAACTTATTTGTAGGTTATAGGTAGTTTACATGGAGGTTACAGGGGATATAATGCGAATGTAACCTCCCTATACCCTCTGAACAACCTTCCGACATATGGAGTGTTGTGTACATCTTACGTATGCAAATATTTTTCCTAGGACGGGACATCAGGTCTTCCGCCCCAAGCTCACGAGGGGGGCGTATATGCGCAAGAGGCTTACATCCGGAAAGTATTGGAGTATAAAACTTGCTCACTGGGGGTATGCCCAACCTCCCATTCGAATAAAATGGGGTTCAAAATCTCTCATTCTAAATACTTGTTTGATTCGAGCTGCACGCAGTCGTGCCCCCAATAGTTCGAACTTGACTTCTCCTTATTCTTCTTCATTCGACCTCTCCTTCTTCCTTCCACTCCTTTGCACAGTAACTGTGCACTCACATCCTTCTTCTTCTTCTTCCTTTTACTTCGCATCGGTTGTGTCATCCTCTCCTCTGGCACGCAGGGTTGGATTAGGCTCATCTGTGTTGGCTTCTCCTGCACTCGTTCGCACTGTCTCTCCTGCACTCCCATCTGCGTTGTCTTCTTCTGCTTTCGCCTGAGGTTTGTGATGTTTTATGTTTCTTTATTTGTGTTATTGTAGTTTAGAAATAGAAACATTGAAATTATGTGTCTTTCATTTATCATTTTACTGCACCGCAATTTTTTTAGTTATTGTAGAGGTTGTGCTGCATTTTTTAAAATATCATTGTATTTGCTACAGTAATTTCACTGTAGTTGCTGCAGTGAACCATAAATATTTTTTTTCTTTTATGTTAATTTTTTGCTAAAGAACACTAGCTACAATAAATCATATATATATATATATATATATATTCATGTAGGCAATTTGCTAGAGGTGAATTTGATCTTGTTTTTTTAATGTGTTAAATTAGTTATTAACTATTAGTAATAGAAGAGGAGGATTGTGTGGCCGGTAGTAGTCACACTTGCAAGAAATACTTTGCATAATAACATAGAACAAGCATATCCAATGAATTCAGATGTCAGTCTTGTAATCAAGTGTGTAGTGGAACAATAAACAGGATAACAACATCTTACAGACACACACAAGAGCATTAAGCCATGTATTAAAGCCCCTACTTAAGTTCAAGAAAGATGTAAGAAATTGTTAAAAGAAGATGCAAAAGTCAAAGCAAAACATGACAATGTCTTAAATGATATTAGAAACTGTGCAACAAATATTGGTAAAAGTTATATTGCTACAAACTCATCATTAGTTGACTCCTCTCAGAGGCCACTTAGAGCTAGAGGTCCAATGAATTCTTTCACCACAACAAAAGCAAAAAAAATCTACTACAAATTCAAAATGAAGAAAAGATGAAAGAAAAGCAACATGTAGGGAAAATGATAGATTCTGCTACTTAGTCGGATTGGCGTTTAATGTTTTCAATGACCAATATTACATGTCTATGTTGAAGTGTTTGCTGATTTTGGATCTAATTTCACTCTGCTTACAATGCATGAATTGAGAACTTAGATACTCAAAGATGAGATTCCTACATTCTATAAGATGTTAGAGAAGCATAAAAATGTATGTAGTAAATATGGGTGCTCGATTATGTCAAACAGTTGAACAAATGAAAAAGATAGAACTTTGATTAAATTTTTTATGAATAGTCGACATAGACTTTTTTCCTTAAATCTATGGATGCTTCTAAGGCTATAAAAAGTGGTGATTTACTATTCATTTATTTGGATGACGTAACTAAGGAAGTGTGAGAAAACAATGTGGTGCAAATTATAGCAGATAATGGATCAAACTATGTGAATGTTGGTAAAAAATAATTGAGAAATGATAACATATTTATTGGACACCATGTGCAACACATTGTATTGACCTAATGTTAAAAGACATTGAAAACCTGAAGATTCATATGTGCACACTTGCGAAAGCAAAATAAGTTGTAAAATTCATTTAGTGCCACAAATGGGTTCTAAGCTTGTTGCAATCTTTTACAAAGGAGAGAGAACTTGTTCGTCTAGCCATCATATGGTTTGCTACGGCATATTTGACCCTTTAAAGCATTTAGAAGCAGAAGCAACCAATTCAGGCAATGTTCTCCTCAGAAGCCTGGTGTTATAGTCAATGGACAAAGAAGATGGAAGATATAAAAGCTCGAGTTGTTATTTTGGTTGATCCAATTTTTTAGGTCATCTTGTTTATTATAAAAAGTGTTGTCAATTGTAAATTCTCTAAGAGAATTTGAATTAGAAGAAAGGTCACTCAAAGGTTATATTTATAAGTTAATGGATTTAGCAAAATAAAAAAATGTTTTAATTGTGGGCATAATGAAAAGAAGTAGGGATCTATTTGGAAAAAATTTGATGCAAAACAAAAAATCCAACTTCATAGACCACTACATGTAGTTGGTTATTATTTAAACCCTCAATTTTGCTTTGAGAATAATTTTTCTATTGATGGTGACATAAAAGAAGGGTTGATAGTTTGTATGGAAAGAATGTTGAACTATGAAGATTGGCTTAGAGTTGATATTGAACTGAACTTGTATGATAACTTACGAGGAGAATTTGGGGTAGATTTAATATAGATTCAAGAAAGTTGAGATCTTCTATTGATTAGTGAATGAGATTTTGTGGGAAAGTACTTGAGTTAACGAATTTTACGATTAGAGTTCTTAGCCTCACATACAGTTCTTAAGAAGGGTTAATAGTTTGTATGGAAAGAATGTTGAACTAAGAAGATTGGCTTAGAGCTAATATTCAACTGGACTTGTAGGATAACTTACGAGGAGAATTTGAGGTAGAGTTGATAATAGATTCAAGAAAGTTGAGATCTCATGTTGATTAGTGAATGAGATTTTATGGGAAAACACCTGAGTTAATGAATTTTACTATTAGAGTTCTTAGTCTCACATGTAGTTCATAAGATTGTGAAAGAAATTAGAGCACATGTAGCATTTTTTTTTATTACTTTAAAGTTAAAATTATTACTTTTTGGCTTCATAATCACCACTTAAAATTAATATTTTTTTTATCTTAGATTCATACTAAGAAGAGATGTAAAAGAAGATGCAAGAGGTTGAATGCTCTGATATATGTAAGATACAATATTAGATTGAGGAAGAGATGTAAAAGAAGAAAATAAGACATTGATGTAATGTTGATAAATGATATGAACTCTGATGTAGTAGATTGTTGAGAAAGAAAAACAAGTGGTTCCACAGGAACCTCAAAACCTACTTGGATGAATGAAGAATAACATGTCCTTGATATTGATGTAGTAGGAAATATGCCCATGACCAATAAAGAATCACAAAATAATACACAATTAAGAAAAAAAATTATATTATCACAAGAAAATGAAGATGAATGAAAGAACAAGTTTCATTTACATTTAATTGTCCTTTACATAAATATGCATTCTTAATTTCTTATAGAAAAAAAAAATCCTGAATATTTAGAAATGTCTTTTTTTGTGTTTATAATATAGACAATAATGATAAAGAGAAACAAATTATGAATGCACCTGAGATTGAGCATGATGATGACTTTAATGAAGTGGACAATGAATGTAGACAATATGAAGAATCTAATTTCGAATTGGGTACAACTATTGGTGAAGAAGAAAAAGATTTTGATGACGAGTTTTGAAGAATAAATAACCTTCAAAGATTAAGGTTAAAACATGTTTACTTAATTTTATATGAGCGAGAGATTAAGGGTCCGTTTGGGGCAGCTTATAAGTGTGGGCAGCGTTTTAAAACGCCGCTGTACCGTTTGGTTGGCGCGTTTCGCCAGCTTATCCGAAACTGCGTTTGGGTTTTTACACTAAACGCAGGCCGCGGGTCGAACCCTGNTGCACTGCTAGCTCGCCCCTCTTATTTCATCTCAAAAAAAGCATATTTTCTCTTCGCAAAAAATTCTTTTAGACTAGGAATTGAATTTCCAGTTACCACTATGTCATCCACATATACATGCAAAAGGCCAGACTGGATCTTTTTGGAGAACAAGGAGTGGTCTTAAGAAGATCTACAAAAGTGAAGCCATTCTCACTGCTTGCACAGAGGGGTCTTTAACCTAACACTCTTAAAAAATGGCCATGGGACTTGAGATAACTGCAAATTAAAATGCATAGCATATAGAAATTTCCAATTGACGGGATGAGTACAGTATTGTGCATTCAACTTTATGTTTTCAGTGCTCGGCCCATTGGCTATAATATGGTCGGTTGATGTGATGGTGTGGTTGCTTCTTGAAGTGTTTTAACTCATCGTCCAAACTCTATAACATAGCACATCACCATTGGCTCCATGAAGGCAAGATCAGCATGCTCTGCAAACAAAATGGCTTTTCTTTGCTCTTGCATAAGGAAGTATCTGCATGCCAGATATGTTAATAACTCCAATTTCACTAGCGGAACCATCCATAGAGTAACTATGCTCTATTGTAGTGAAGAAGGGGGGGTCTGAAGAAGTTGTGGCTTGTTGAGTTCGTGGGAGCAACCTCTTTGCACATATATTGGATAGAAATAAGCTTGCTGGTGTGTTGGGTTTTGGATGGCACAGGGAGGCTGGAAGTGGGCTGCTGTCTGATTGGAATGGCAAAACAAAGACGGGAAGGCATTTCTCCATGGATGAGCTTGGTCGGAGAAGGTGTAGTTGAGCTAGGGAGTCAATTTCGGTGAGGAGCTGGGCGGGGATGAGAAAGACGCTATCAGAGGGAGACTTCACCGGCGGGCTAGAGGCGAGAGTTGTTCGGGTTGCTGGAAGTCCTCTATTTTAAAAAGCATTTTTAGGAGCGCTCGGTGCGTGCCCTAGGACGGCGAAAATATTTGTGTAGTAAATCTATATTATACCCCCTTGTAACATTCTTGTAACTTACATGTACCTACCGGAACTACAGATGCACGGAACTTATTTGTATGTTATAGAAGAAAGAATGCGGATATAACCTCCCCATGCCCTCTGAACAACATTCAGACGTGCGCAGCGCTGCGTACGTCTTACGTACACAAATATTTTCTCTGGGATGGGGCGTCAGGTCTTCCACCCCAAGCTCACGAGGGGGGTGTATATGCGCACGGGGCTTACATCCGGAAAGTATTGGAGAATAAAACTTGCTCAGTGGGGGTATGCCCAACCTCCCATTCGAATAAAATGTGGTTCAAAATCCCTCATTTTAAGTACTTGTTGGATTCGAGCTGCACACGGTCATGCCCCCAACAGTTCGAACTCAACTTCTCCTTCTTCTTCTTCGTTCGACCTCTCCTTCTTCCTTCCTCTCCTTCGCACAGTAATTGTGCACTCACATCCTTCTCCTTCATTCTACTTTGCATCGTCTGTGTCATCCTCTCCTCTGGCACACAGGGTTGGATAGGCTCATTTGTGTTGGCTTCTCTCCACTCGTTCGCACTGTCTCTCATGCACTCCCATCTGCGTTGTCTTCTTCTGCTTTCGCCTGAGGTTTGTGATGTTTTATGCTTCTTTATTTGTGTTATCGTAGTTTAGAAATAGAAACAATGAAATTATGTTTCTTTAATTTATCATTTTACTGCATCATAATTTTTTTTTGTTATTGTAGAGGTTGTGCTGCATTTTTTATAATATCATTGTATCTGCTTTAGTAATTTCACTATGGCTGCTACAGTGAACCGCAAATATTTTTTTTTCTTTTATGTTAATTTTTTGCTAAAGAACACTCTAGCTACAATAAATCATATATATGTTTTTTTATTCAAGTAGGCAATTTGCTAGAGGTGAATTTGATCTTGTTTTTTTAATGTGTTAGATTAGTTATTAATTATTAGTAATAGAAGAGGAGGATTGTGTGGCCGGTAGTAGCCACACTTGCACGAAAGACTTTGCATAATAACATAGAACAACCATACCCAATGAATTTAGATGTCAGTCTTGTAATCAAGTATGTAGTGGAACAATAAACAGGATAAAACAACATCTTGCAGACACGCACAAGAGCATTAAGCCATGTATTAACTAGGGGTGTAAACGAACCGAACACGAACGAACAGAGCTTGTGTTCGTGTTCGGTTCGTTTAAAATTTANGTATTAACGCCCCTACTGAAGTTCAAGAAAGATGTAAGAAAGCGTTCGAAGAAGATGCAAAAGTCAAAGCAAAACATGACAGTGTCTTAAATGATATTAGAAACTGTGCAACAAATATTGGTAAAGGTTAAATTGCTACAAACTCATCATTAGTTGACTCCTCTAGAGGTCAGTTAAAGCTAGAGGTCCAATGAATTCTTTCACTACAACAAAAGCAAAAAAAAATCTACTATAAATTCAAAATGAAGAAGAGATGAAAGAAAAGCAACCTGTATGGCAAATGATAGATTTTGCTACTTAGCCGGATTGTCGTTTAATGTTTTCAATGACCCATTTTACATGTTTATGTTTGAAGCGGTTGCTGATTTTGGATCTAGTTTCACTCTACTTACAATGCTTGAATTAAGAACTTAGATACTCAAAGATGAGGTTCCTACAATCTATAAGATGTTAGAGAAGCATAAAAATGTATGTAGTAAATATGGGTGCTCGATTATGTCAAACAGTTGAACAAATGAAAAAGATTGAACTTTGATTAATTTTTTTATGAATAGTCGACCTAGGACTTTTTTTCTTAAACTATGGATGCTTCTAAGGCTATAAAAAGTGGTTATTTACTATTCACTTATTTGGATGGCGTGACTGAGGAAGTGTGAGAAAACAATGTGGTGCAAATTATAGCAGATAATGGGTCAAACTATGTGAATGTTGGTAAAAAAATAATTGAGAAAAGATAACATATTTATTGGACATCATGTGTAACACATTGTATTGACCCAATGTTAAAAGACATTGAAAAGTTGAAGATTCATATGAGCACACTTGCAAAAGCAAAATAAGTTGTAAAATTCATTTAATGGCACAAATGGGTTCTAAGCTTGTTGCAATCTTTTACAATGGAGTGAGAACTTGTTCGTCCAGCCATCACACCCATTAAAGCATTTAGAAGCAGAAGCAACCAATTCAGGCAATATTCTCCTCAGAAGCCTGGTGTTATAGTCGATGGACAAGGAAGATGAAAGATATAAAAGCTCGAGTTGTTATTTTGGTTGATCCAATTTTTTGGGTCATCTTGTTTATTATATAAAAAGTGTTGTGTCAATTGTAAATGCTCTAAGAGAATTTGACTTAGAAGAAAGTTCACTTAAGGGTTATATTTATAAGTTAATGGATTTAGCAAAAGAAAAAAATGCTTTTAATTAAGTATGGATCTATTTGGAGGAAAATGATGCAAAACAGGAAGTCCAACTTCATAAACCACTACATGTAGTTGGTTATTATTTAAAACCTCAATTTTGCTTTGAGAATAATTTTTCTAATGATGGTGACATAAAAGAAGGGTTGATAGTTTGTATGGAAAGAATGTTGAACTATGAAGATTGGCTTAGAGCTAATATTCAACTGAACTTATATGATAACTTACGAGGAGAATTTGGGGTAGAGTTAATATAGATTCAAGAAAGTTGAGATCTTCTGCTGATTAGTGAATGAGATTTTGTGGGAAAGTACTTGAGTTAACGAATTTTACCATTAGAGCTCTTAGCCTCACATACAGTTCTTAAGAAGGGTTAATAGTTTGTATGGAAAGAATGTTGAACTAAGAAGATTGGCTTAGAGCTGATATTCACTGGACTTGTATAATAACTTACGAGGAGAATTTGAGGTAGAGTTGATATAGATTCAAGAAAGTTGAGATCTCCTGCAAATTAGGGAATGAGATTTTGTGGGAAAACACTGAGTTAATGAATTTTATTATTAGAGTTCTTAGCCTCACATGCAGTTTCATTTTATTATTAGAGTTCTTAGCCTCACATGCAGTTCATAAGATTGTGAAAGAAATTAGAGCACATTTTGAATCGGTAAATTTTTTTTTCTTTAAAGTTAAAATTATTACTTTTTGGTTTCATAATCACCACTTAAAATTAATATTGCTTTATCTTAGATTCATACTAAGAAGAGAGGCAGGTTGGAGCACCAAAGGTTGAATGCTCTGATATATGTAAGATACAATATTAGATTGAGGAAGAGATGTATAAGAAGAAAATAAGACCTTGATCTAATGCCGATAAATGATATGAACTCCGATGATTAGTAGATTGTTGAGAAAGAAGATCGAGTGCTTCCACAGGAACCTTTGAACCTACTTGGATGAATGAAGAATAACATGTCTTTGATATTAATGTAGTCAGAAATACGCCCATGATCAATAAAGAATCACAAAATAATACACAATGAAGAAAAAAAAATTATATTATCACAAGATAAGGAAGATGAATGAAAGAACAAATTCATTTGCATTTAATTGTCCTTTACATAAATATGCATTCTTAATTTCTTATAGAAAAAATAATCCTAAATACTAAATATTTAGGAATGTCTTTTTTTGTGTTTGTAATTTAGGCAATAATGATAAAGAGAAACAAATTATTAATGCACCTGAGATTGACCATGATGATGACTTTAATGAAGTAGACAAGTTTCAAATTGGATATAACTATTGGTGAAGAAGAAGAAGATTTTGATGACGAGTTTTGAAGAATAAATAACCTTCAAAGATTAAGATTGAAACATGTTTACTTAATTTTATATGAGCGAGAGATTAAGATTGAAATATGTTTACTTATTTTTATATATGCGAGATACGAGGGAGAGGTGGGAGATCGGCTTAAGCAGGGATGAACGCCGAGGTCGCTTATGGCGAGGAAAACAGTGGGGAGGCTTCGTGATGGAACGGACAGGAAAAGCGGNACCCTGCGGCCAGGCCCCATGTCGAACCCTGCGGTCAGGCCGCGGGCCGCGTTTCAAGCACACAAAGATTGAAATATGTTTACTTATTTTTATATATGCGAGATACGAGGGAGAGATGGGAGATCGGCTTAAGCAGGGATGATTATGAACGCCGAGGTCGCTTATGGCGAGGAAAACAGTGGGGAGGCTTCGTGATGGAACGGACAGGAAAAGCGGCCGACGGCTTGGTATTGGGTGGAGTGGAGGGGGAGATATGGGCAGCATATTGGAGAGTAAATATTAAGCGGTGGCTTGGTTTGGCTGCAGAGGTAAAGGAAGGTTTAAATTTTTATTTTATTTTATTTTATTTTTTATTTTAAATATCTCAATTTAAGTGTCAATTATTCGCGCGCAAAAACTCATCAATATAGTTATTCTTTTCAAAGTAAATTAGACGTTCTGGACATGATGATGCAATCAGTTTCGTGATTGAGGGTCGTTTAAGTAATTTTGGGTGGTGCTCGATGAATTAGTAATTTAGGCTTAAATTAGGCATATCAATCCGGAAGCTTGTGGTTTTCATTTTGTTCACCCGTTTTGGTCATAGAAGATCTCTCATTGAGTAATTTTGGTATTCTGGACCCACTCGTGTGGTTTATTTTTCAAATGGAGGTCGTTTTGGTGACTTCGCTGACATCGAGATGATTTAAGTCTGAATTGTGTCGTAGCCTATCATTCAACTATGCCCGCTTCTTTCGATCAAAAAAAGACTCCGTGTTTAACTTTAATATTTTGAACTAAACTATGGGGTCCATTTTGCAAGTGAGCATTATTTTAGAGGAATTTATACTCCAATTTGAACACATAGTGTCGCGTTCTTTATTTGTTACTCTCATCATATTCATCAACTTACCTTATGGAGTATATATGAGGGTCAACAACATCTAAATATGAAAGCTTACTGTGAGATATATAAATAAATAAAAATTATGTACTATGTATGTAAGTGCCTCTTTTTTTATTGCAACTTGGAACAAATTCTATGTTAGATTCATGCACAAAACTAAATACTCAAATCCTCAACTTCATGACTTCAATGGTGCGAAGCAATGTTCCTAATAAATGGCTCAAAGTAGGCTGTGTTCGGTTGTGCCTCCAAATCATGAGNAGCTCAAAGTGGGTTGTGCTCGGTTGTGCCTCCAAATCATGAGTTAGAACTCAACTCGGCCTGGCACGACCGGTCTAACCCATTCATTACATGACTAACTCGATTTTTTTTATCAAGCCATTTCAATATAGCATGTTTAACCCAATTTCAACCTACACAAACCCAAGTTGTAACCATGTTAATTTTGAGTTAATTTTACAATTTAAATTAACCCCAATTCCTATTAGGATAATTAAGTCTATATTTTAATAAAAAATACCCAACTCAAATAATAGACGGATTAAGCTAAACCTCAATTTATTGTCAGGTTTAGGCCCTTATTTATTAGAGATCTTTACATACTTACCACACAATTCTTATATATTTAGAAATCTAACACCTAAAGTTTTTTATTTACATTTATGACACGTTGGTGTTATAAACNTGTTTAACCCAATTTCAACCTACACGAACCCAAGTTGTAACCATGTTAACTTTGAGTTAATTTTACAATTTAAATCAACCCCAATTTCTATTAGGATAATTAAGTCTATATTTCAATAAAAATTACCCAACTCAAATAATAGACGGATTAAGCTAAACCTCAATTTATTGTCAGGTTTGGGCTGACTTATTTATTAGAGACCTTTACATACTTACCACATAATTCTTATATATTTAGAAATCTAACACCTAAAGTTTTTTATTTACATTTATGACACGTTGGTGTTATAAACTTGTGCATGTAAAAATATATTTCATTTTTAAAGATAATTAATAGTGATAATTTTGATGTGATATTGAAATTTTAAGTGTTTTGCATGTAAATATTAAAATTAATTTGGGAGTTAGATGTATGAATACATCATATTTGTGTGGCATGTATGTAAATGCCCCTATTTCAATTTTATGATTTTGAGCCCCAATAAAAAAATGAGAGAAAATTAGGTTAGGATATTCTAATTAAAATTGCATCATAAATAATGTAAAATTTTCAAATTTTATTTAATGTGGCTTAAAAGTTGCAGATGAGATGGTAACATGGTGGTTATTAGTAAGGTTATGAAAACCGAGCCGAATAACCGAAAAAAAAAAGAGGTTTATGGTTCATAGGATGAACCAAGGTTGAATCAGGGTTGAACCAGATGTCGTAATAATTATTAAATTTTTTAAATGTGACATAAATAATTTAATTTAAAAAAATGATTGTGAAATATAAAAAAATATATATCTCAATGTTTAAATAACCAATATCATAATAAATTATGCATGTCATTTTAAAAGTTAATAATAATTAAGTTTAAAAATTTTAATATGAAATATAAGAATCGCATTATAATAATTTTTAAAAAAAATATTATAATCAATAGAAATTAAATGTTGTAATCTTTTATTAATATTAGAATTGCATTAATTTATATTTATATGTCAACATTAATATATATATATATATATATATATATAACGAGTCAAACACAAATGAATAAATTTTGTTCGTGTTCGGCTCTTTTATATATCAAGCTCAATCAAATTGTTTGTATCCGGCTCATTAACTTAGTGAACGAATTGAACGCGAGCTACTTAACGAGCCGAACATGAGTTTTTCATGAACAACGAGCCGTTTTGACAGCCCTTGATCTGGTCGTTCAAGTAATTGTGGTCGGTTCAATTGCAAAACCTGTTATTTAATATATTCGGACCCGACTAGCTAGTGATTCATTGTCGAACCGGCAAATCATGTCTGGTTTTCTAAACATTGGTGATTAGTCGACTCTTCCGCACCCAAATGTTTCATACTATGATTAATACAATTGCATTTTTTTATTTAATTATTTGGACAAAAGTCATGTTTCAGTTGTTGAGATTATTCAACAAAATATTTTTTTTGACAATAGCATGGGCTTGACAAGAGTTTTATTGTGAATGGATTGAGGGAACTGAAGACTAACCATAGCTATCACACATTATATATATTCCTAAATAATATATATAATATTTTACTTAATGTGAAATTAAAATTTATAATTTAATATTATAAGAAGAAACAGTTTCTTGAGATAGTTGAGTGGAGGGTGCTAAAATGAATAAATACTTCATTTATGAAAAATGATAATCATGAAGATTGAAAATTAAATTTAAAAGTTTTATAATTACATAGACTATCATTATATTACATGGATGCCATTATTAAAAAAAAAGGGTTGCCAATGATTATATTAAGTGTGACAAAAATAAAAGTCTAAGGGTGCATTTAGGGCAGCTTGTGCGTTTCAAAATAAGTTGCTTATCCTAAAACGCAGCCCGCGAGTCAACTGCGAGAGTCGACATGCGGCATGCGTTTAGTGTAAAAATGAAATCGCGTTTCCAGATAAATAGGCAAAAAGTGCAATACAAACGATATCGCAGCGTTTTCAAAAACGCCTCAAACAGGCCCTAAGAACATGTGTCGTACATCTAAACGTCTTTCTACTAAATTGCAACTATGCGTTTTAAAATTGGGGCATTTACATACATAGCATGCAATTCTCATGTATTTATATATCACTTAAACTTGCATATTTACACACATAAATCTTTAATATGGCATCTAATAAAGCATTACCGTCACTTTCAAGAAGTGAAATACAGCTTTAAATCATTAAAGGGCAATGTATGTAAATATGGAGGTTTAGGTGTTAGATATGTAAATACATAAGGACTGTGTTCAACGTGTGTAAATTTCCCCATATGGGGGTGTTATTTGCATAAATAATCTAGCCTGGCATAAGTCTTTCAGGATACTAAAAATAATCAGGCTTTTGTTGAATTATATCCTATTATGGGCCAAGCGAGTTGTCAATCTTATCACAAATTATCCATTAAAAACAATTGCAGTTGGGCTGTTAATTTCAACGGAGCCCAGCGGAATTTGGATGATTGTGCTGATTTTGCAAATGAAAAAACTATTACAGACCAACTTCAAAAACTAAAGATAAGACAAACAACACAAAATTTATTCAACATTTATAAGTAGCAGTTGCTCAAGCTCCATCCCAAACAAATACTTCATCACAACAAATTACAACCATGCAGGGTTCTTNTATATCATAACACCTCATGTAGCAATGTGAGTGTCTTCTTTTGTATAGATTTGATTCAGGTTCGAATCCCACACTTTACATCTATTTTTCTCAATTTTAGTTTAACGAGTCAATTTCGAGCCGAACACTAACACAAATATTTAAATCGAGCCGATTTCAACACGAGCCAATTTCAAACACGAGCTATTTCGAACGAGCCGAACACGAGCCAAGCCTGAGCTCGCTCAAGCTCGGCTCGTTTACATCCCTACTGAGAATACAGTTTCTTGAGATGAGATGGTTGAGTGGAGGGTGACTAAAATGAATAAATACTTCATTTATGCAAAATGATAATCATGAAGATTGAAAATTAAATTTAAAAAATTTATAATTACATAGACTATCATTATATTACATGGATGCCATTATTAAAAAAAAAAGGTTGCCAATGAATATATTAATTGTGACAAAAATAAAAGTCTAAGGGTGTGTTTAGAGCAGCTTGTGCGTTTCAGGATAAGCAGCTTATCATGAAACGCAGCCTGCAGGTTGACCACGGGAGTCGACTCAGGGTCTGCGTTTAGTGTAAAAATAGAACCGTGTTTCCAGATAAACAGACAAAATGCACGATACAAACGGTATCGCGGCGTTTTCAATAACACCCCCGCACTTATAATCTGCCCCAAACGGGCCCTAAGAACATGTGTCATACATCTAAACGTTTCTCTCTACTAAATTGCAACTATGCATTTTAAAATTGGGGCATTTACATACATAGCATGCAATTCTCATGTATTTATATATCTCACACTTAAACTTGTAAATTTACACACGTAACACTTAAATCTTTAATATGGCATCTAAAATAGCATTACTGTCACTTTCAAAAAGTGAAATACAGCTTTAAAGCATTAAAGGGCTATGTCTATAAATATGGAGGTTTAGGGGTTAGCTATGTAAATACATAAGAACTGTGTTCAACGTGTGTAAATTTCCCCATATGGGGGTGTTATTTGCATAAACAATCTAGCCTGGCATAAGTCCTTCCGGATACTAAAAATAATAAGGCTTTTGTTGAATTATATCCTATCATGGGCCAAGCAAGTTGTCAATCTTAACACAGATTATCCATTAAAAACAATTGCAGTTGGGCTGTTAATTTCAATGGAGCCCAGCGGAATTTGGATGATTGTGCTGATTTTGCAAATGAAATAACTATCACAGAACAACTTCAAAAACTGAAGACAAGACAAACAACACAAAATTTATTCAACATTTAGAAGTAGCAGTTGCTTAAGCTCCATCCCAAACAAATACTTCATCACAACAAATTACAACCATGCAGGGTTCTTGAGGTGAGTAACAACNCATAACTATCACAGAACAACTTCAAAAACTAAAGATAAGACAAACAACACAAAATTTATTCAACATTTAGAAGTAGCAGTTGCTCAAGCTCCATCCCAAACAAATACTTCATCACAACAAATTACAACCATGCAGGGTTCTTGAGGTGAGTAACAACAGCCTTAATCTGCAGATAGTTTTTGAGGCTATCCAAGCCCTTTTCCCGGCCGTAGCCGCTCATCTTAAACCCGCCAAACGGTATCGCCGCGTCGAAGATATCGAAGCTGTTGATCCATATAGTCCCAACTCTCAAGGCCCTCATTAGGGTATTAGCAGTGTCCAAGTTTGTGGTGAAGACACCTGCAGCCAACCCGTAAGCACTCGCATTTGATCTTTTAATTACCTCGTTAAGATCTCTGCCACAAAACAAACAAAACTTGTTACAAAACATTAGTAGTCTAAGTTTAAATATGGAGTTANTTTAAGATCTCTGCCACAAAACAAACAAAACTTGTTACAAAACATTAGTAGTCTAAGTTTAAATATGGAGTNTCATTAAGATCTCTGCCACAAAACAAACAAAACTTGTTACAAAACATTAGTAGTCTAAGTTTAAATATGGAGTCAAGTGTTGATAGCAAGTCAGCTCGGCAGTCGGGTCTTGACGCAATTTGATCCCAAACCAGATTTGATTATCAGACGCTCGGTTGGGTTGTTGATGTTGGGTTGTTGATTGAAGCTAACCCAACCCAACCCATAAAATGGCTTCAATCCAACCCATAAAATGAGTTANCCGGCAGTCGGGCTTGACGCAATTTGATCCCAAACCAGCTTGGATTATCATACGCTCGGTTGGGTTGTTGATTGAAGCTAACCCAACCCAACCCATAAAATGGCTTCAATCCAACCCATAAAATGAGTTATTATTTAAAATGGGAGAAAAGTATCAAAATGGCACCCCAACTCTTTCGAGGGGGATCATCTTTGTCCCGCATTTATNTCGACAGTCGAGTCTTGATGCAATTTGATCCCAAACCAGATTTGATTATCATACGCTCGGTTGGGTTGTTGATTGAAGCTAACCCGACCCAACCCATAAAATGGCTTCAATCCAACCCATAAAATGAGTTAATTAAAATGGGAGAAAAGTATCAAAATGGCACCCCAACTCTTTCGAGGGGGATCATCTTTGTCCCGCATTTATAAAAGTGTCAATTTATTATTATGGTTTGAGATAATCCCAATGAAAACTATTTTAGCCCACATTAAAATAGTCTAGGAATTAATTTAGCACATTCATAATCTCCATCCCACCTAAGGAGTTTAGGGCTATTTCGGAACTTTACACTTTAAAACGGTTTAAATTTTAGATCATTTTATTTTAGAGTGTTGCATAGATCTGCAATTCTTATCTCCCGACCTTTTCTCACCCCCCAACCAACCATTAATTATATCTTTTTATTTTCATTTGAATAGTTAAAAACACTATAATTAGGCAACTTAATATTATCTTCCTTAACAACATTCAGAATTCTCATCAACAATTTTTTTTTTTCTTTTGTGGGTCTCAGATCTGTTCTCTTCCCTCTCGATTCATAAAATGTTACCCACGCAAGCTTCATCCAATTTTTCTGCATCTGTTCACAGCACAAATCTCATGGAATCTGCTGATATTGCGATTCCATCTCACTTGAAATTCTTAATGCTAATATTAAGAATGTCATGTTCTAAAAAATTTCCCACATGGAAATCTCAAGCAATTTAGATCCAATGGGTTCCATGGCTATTTGGATGGCTACATAGCAGCTCCTCCTTCACACGTTGCAACCGTCCAATCCTCCACCATTCCATACCCTCAATAAACCCTATGCATCCTTATAGATCAAAACTTAGTATCCGCACTATACTCAATTATCTCGCCACCGATCTTACCATATATTTTAAACCTTGATTCATGTGTTGAAATCCGGAGTACAGTTGAACGACGTCTTCAAACCAAGCTTCACCATATTTCAATGGAAAACAGAATTGTTTGTCTAAAATTAAAGCAAAATTTGATCTCATAGCTGCTTCTGGAGACCCGCTCAATACCGAAGATATGATTCTATAAACACTAAATGGTTTGTCTCCAAGCAATGCTCAGTTCAGAACAACGATCTGAACAAGCCTCCAACCAATAAGTCTTGACGATTCATATGCTTTGGTATACATGAGGAGACGAACCTCACTAATGAAGCTGCTAGAACTGCCCAACTTTCCAACATATCAGATCCCACGCTTGCCTTAAATGTTGTTCGAAGCAGATCAAGAGGTCGTGGACCCTATTCTACTTCTAGCAAAGGTCGTAATAATTCAAATCAAGGTAGAGGAGGTCTCGCAACCCCAAAGGCAGATGTAGAATGTCAAATATGTAGCAAATTCGGACACTCCGCGGTTTACTGTTGGCATCGAGCTAATTTTCAATATGTTTCTCCCACTAGATCACCTTAGGCACTATTTAGTGATCTACACAGCAAAACGCCAATTGGTTACTTGATTCCTAAGCTACAACACACTTAACTTCTAATCCTACTCAAATATCCAATGGCCATTCATATTATGGATCAGATTAGGTTTTTTTTGGAAATGGTCAAGTGGTTCCCATAAAACGCTGGCAAAGGCATTTTACTTACTCCACCGCAAGATCCATCTCTCTCAAATTTATAATGCTCCAAAATTATATCATTACTTACTTTCAGTTCATCAATTAGCTCAAGATAATCAATCTTCTATCTTATTTGATGCTCAGGTTTTCAAACTAAGGATCTGAAGACCAACTTCATGATACTTCAAGGTTGTAGCAGTAGAGGCCTTTACCTTATTAACTTGCCATCCTCAACTCATTATGATATGATTGTTGCCACCTCCTTATCTATCAACCGGCATCGTCACCTCGACCATCCATCTCACATAGCTCTTCTCCAACTTGTGTCGTTTCTTCCTAAAATTCCAAAATCTTCAGTTGTGCCTCCATGTAATTTGTGTTTAGGAGCTAAGGGTCGTCGTTTATCTTTTCCTTTATCCATTAATCATTGTTCTACCATATTGGAGGTTACGATGTATGGGGTACCTTCCCCCGTTATTTCAAATCAAGGGTTTAAATACTATGTTTCGTTTATTGATGATATGTCTCATTTTTGTTGGATAATGAGGATATAAATCTGATGTCTTCTTGTTTTCTTAAGTTTAAAACACTTGTTGAAAAGCAACTCAACAATCACATCAAAATTTTACGCTCCGACGAAGGAGGTGAATATTGTAACACTACATTTCAAAATATTATTTCTCAATATGTAGTTATTCATCATTATTCATGTCCATATACCCCCAAACAAAATGGTGGGGCGGAACTAAATCACCAACATATTCTAGAAACCATGTGTACCGTATTTCTTGATACAAATATACCTCAAAATCTTTGGGTAGATACTCTTCTTATAGTTGTCTATCTAATTAATTGTGTTCTATATCCCTCAACTAATAATACCTCTCCTTATTATGTTCTTCATAAGAAACATCCCAACTACAAGTTCCCTAGAACCTTTGAATCTTTGTGCTATCCATGATTGCAACCACAATCCTTCAACAAGTTTATGTCTCGTTCCACTCTATGTGTTTTTCTCGGATATTCTCTAAACTTTAAAGGCTACAAGTGTTATAATCCTACCACTGAAAAATCACTATATCTCGTCGTGTTATATTTTATGAGAATGTATTTCTATTTCAAACTAGCCTTCACACTCTCAATTCACCGGCCATAGATACTACACCATCTCAACCTCTCCTTCTTAGTCCCTCATCTATCAATTCAAAATCTACCCCTATCGCCTCTCCAAATCAGCCAACTATCGGCCCAAATCAACAAGCTCCACCTTCTTTAATTGTGCCAACTTCACCTAACGTCCTTCTAAACCCGCCAGCTTCAAGTTCGTCAACTTCCAATCAGCCAAATCCAAACTCGTCTGTTCCAAGCAAGCATGTTTCAAATATCCCCACAACCGAACCACCTCACACTCTAATTTCGTCCACCCCTTCTCATCCCATGGTCACTCGTGCCAAATCAAGGATCCTTAAACTGAAGCAATTTTTTTATTTACAACACAAAATTATTACAAAATCAGATCTTACATGTTATAAAAGTGTTGTCACATATCATAATTGGAGACATGCTGTGTCTTAAGTATTCCAAGCCTTACAAACACAAGCCACTTGGATAAGAGTGCCTCAAACGACACTTGGCTGCAAATGGATATATCGCACTGAATATTATTCAAACAGTCATATTGATCGTCATAAAGCTCGTCTTATTGCCCAAGGTAATAATCAAGAATATGGTATTAATTATGTTGAAACTTTCAGTCCCGTAGCAAAAATGCCTACTATTCGAGTTCTTCTTATGGTGGCTACTCATCACAATTGGCCAATCACTCAAATGGACGTCTCAAATGCTATTCTTCAAGGCTCTCTCAAAGAAAAAGTTTATATGCATCGATCCATGGGTTTCATTGATACGCAATACCCGCATTACGTTTGCTTGCAACAAAAACCTATTGATAGTTTAAAACTGTCATCAAGGCAATCACTTGCTACTCTTTATGTTCATCTCAAGTTACTTGATCTTTCTCAAAGCGAAGTGGATCCATTGTTACTTATATACATTCATAAGAAAATTCAAATGTATTTTCTTATCTATGTTGACGACATTCTACTCACAGGCAACAACACCTCAGCAATATCTATATTGATATCAAATCTTCATCATAGGTTCAATATGCGGACTTTGAGAGACCTTTCCTATTTTCTTGGCATTCAATCCACAACCACAAATTATGGACGACACTTGAATCAACACAAATATGCCTTGGAGTTACTCAATCGAGCTGGTATGAAGGATTGCACGCCTGTTCAAAATCCAACTACTACCAAATATTCATCTACAACATCATCTACTTTAACGATTTCATCTGCTCTTTATCGACATTTGGTTAGATCCCTTAAATATCCCACGATTAAAATAACGAACATTTCTTTTGTTGTTAATCGTCTCTGTCAAGGTATGCATGATTCAAAAACTCTTCATAAACAACAACTTAAACGAGTCCTAAGACATATTAAGGCAACCTCTCACCATGGTCTTCCAATTTATCAGGATAATCTTCATTTTCTAGCATATTCTGACTCAGATTAGGTTGGGTACTCATCCGATAGAAAGTCTACAACATGTGCTTGTATATTTTTAGGATCAAATCCAATATCCTGGATTATCATGAAACATACTACAATGGCTTGTTTTTCTACTGAAGCAGAATACCGTGCATTGGCAGCAAAATTAGCAACTGCTGCTACCAATCTTATATGGATTCGAAGACTTCTTGTTGAGTTTGGAAACCTATCAACACTCTAACTACATTATGGTGCGATAACATTTCCTCAATTGTGTTGGCAAATAATTTTGCATTCCACGCCCGCACTAAACACATTGAGGTTAACTTTCATTTTATTCGTGATTGCATCACTTCCAAGCAAATTAATGTTTATCACATCACTACAAAGGATCAGCTTGATGATATTTTTTACCAAAAGTCTTCCAAACCCTCAATTTCATGTTCTTCGAAGCAAATTGACCATCCCTAAGGATCCCAATTTGAGGGGCAGTAATAAGATAATGAGATATTATTCTCTGCGTCGGTTATGCGGGTATATCGATAGCTTGTTCCGTTGGTACCTAGCAAATTGATCTGCAGTTTACACTTGTCCCATCTGTCAACAAATTCTGACAGTTCGTTATTATCCCCATTAGTGTATATATATATATATATATATATATATATATATGTATGTATTCGCATATTGAGAAGGGTAACGAAAAACAGAAAGGGAAAATTCATATTTCTCATTATTGGTTTTTCTCAAGTATGCTTTTTTTCTCTAAGCTTGCAGGTTGAGCCGATTCTTCTGCTTCTAGTTTTTACGCTGGACTTCAATAGTGGAGAAAGAACTGATACAACTGTTGAAGTGAAACAGAGGCATTGGTATAGTGAACTGATAAGGATTGGGGTTTTCAACAAATACATCATCATCGTTGAAGATATTTTGTAAAAAATCTATATAACTACTCACGAAAATTTCAAGATCGATTGAACCGGCCCGAAGATCTCATGCTTTGCTATCTCCATTCCATCCTGAAGAGCCCACACATGAAAGTTGGTCACAGATACTTAATAGTCTAAGCTACAATTTATGGCTAATTAATAATAATGTTAAACATTACCTTGACATCTGAAAAAATGGTAGGTTTAATGAAATATCCCCGGTCACCGTGTCTCTCACCTCCAGAAACAAGTGTAGCCCCTTCTTCAACCCCAGACTTTATGAAGTGCAGGATCTTGTTGAATTGCTCCTCATCAATCTGTGCTTTTACAAGTCAAACCCAACGCTAAAAAAGCTTTGCCCATTAAATTACAAAATAAAATAGGTTTGGTAAGGTAAAGAAGTTTGTGAGTAATTGAACCTGAGGACCTTGCTCCACACCCTTCTTGAATGGGTCACCCACGACACGCTTTAGAGCTCTAGCCTTTGCTTTCTCCACAAATTCATCATATATGCGCTCATGAACAAAAGTACGTGAGCCAGCACAGCAACATTGTCCCTGTGAGAAACACCATGTTTTGTAGAGTTTTTCAATTTATGCAAGATAGTACAATTTCATGGATAATTCACATAAAAATGCTTGTATTTTGATCATTTTATGAAGAAGTGTTAATAGTCTAAAACTTTTTAGAAAAGATAGACATTTAAATGCTGCGATTTCTTAATATCCTATCAATATGGTTTGTTTTGAAATACTAGTATTATAACTAAAGCAGCATCCAACATACGCTAAGCTTTATAAAAAATGTTTAGAAAGAGCAAATTAATAACACATAANAATTCATATTTCTCATCATTGGTTTGGTTTTTCTCAAGTATGCTTTTTTTCTCTAAGCTTGCGGGTTGAGCCGATTCTTCTGCTTCTAGTTTTTATGCTGGACTTCAATAGTGGAGAAAGAACTGATACAACTGTTGAAGTGAAACAGAGGCATTGGTATAGTGAACTGATATAGATTGGGGTTTTCAACAAATACATCATCATCGTTGAAGATATTTTGTAAAAAATCTATATAACTACTCACGAAAATTTCAAGATCGATTGAACCGGCCCGAAGATCTCATGCTTTGCTATCTCCATTCCATCCTGAAGAGCCCACACATGAAAGTTGGTCACAGATACTTAATAGTCTAAGCTACAATTTATGGCTAATTAATAATAATGTTAAACATTACCTTGACATCTGAAAAAATGGTAGGTTTAATGAAATATCCCCGGTCACCGTGTCTCTCACCTCCAGAAACAAGTGTAGCCCCTTCTTCAACCCCAGACTTTATGAAGTGCAGGATCTTGTTGAATTGCTCCTCATCAATCTGTGCTTTTACAAGTCAAACCCAACGCTAAAAAAGCTTTGCCCATTAAATTACAAAACAAAATAGGTTTGGTAGGGTAAAGAAGTTTGTGAGTAATTGGACCTGAGGGCCTTGCTCCACACCCTTCTTGAATGGGTCACCCACGACACGCTTTAGAGCTCTAGCCTTTGCTTTCTCCACAAATTCATCGTATATGCGCTCATGAACAAAAGTACGTGAGCNGGGTTTGGTTTTGTTTTGATTTAATTGTCTTCAGACAAAACATTTGCAAAATTTCAAAAAAGTAATGTTTGCCAAAAAAATAAGGAAAATGCAATAAATATATATTTAATTCATCTAAGTTTTATTTAAACCACAATTCGTCCGTCAAATAGCTAATTATGCTCAATACCTATTAAAGCTAAACTATCAATACAATCAATAATCAATTAATAACTTTAAAGTTAATTAATAAAATATTAAATAGGGAAACAATGTGAAATTATGATAGTTGCATAATAATAAACCTGAAAGATCTTTAATATTATCCTAATTAACCATTAATTAGATTAAATTAATTGTTTATTACTAGTTGCTCCAACAAAAAACCGTGAATTATTTATCCCAACAGTAACTATCATAATTAAGAGAAATTATTATGTGTGGAATCCTGATGCATTCGGATTCCATGTACAACAATATTGTGCGTTGTAGTACAATATGTGTACAACAGTGTACAACAGAGTCCAGATGCATCCGAACTCTGCACGTATTATTCTCTCCATAATTAAAAAGTAATAAAAGTTTAATGATTTTGAATAAATCAAATTCAACCAAATTAATCCAACCAAAACTTTTGTATCCACGTTTATAAGTGGTTTAAAAAAAATTCATGAAACCAAACAAACCAGTGCTTCCAAAATCAGAAAACAAAAGAATAGCCTACAAATCATAAAAAGTCAGAAAATTCAAATAAAATTGAATTCAAAACATAAAATAAAAATCATATATTAATTATACTGCCATGTTGGGACAAATATACCTTACTTTTGCTGAAAAAGGAAAATAAAGTAAAACGAATGCAAGAGATTTCAAAATTTAGTTGTTTGGTTGCATGAAAAAGGAATGCAAATTAAGTTGTTAATATATTTGAAATTCGCCATTTAATTCATATTCAATGTATTTAAAAATAGCCTGATTTGGCAAGCTTCGTCCGTTGCTAGCAACTATTGCCGTCGCCCAACTACTGACTCTTGTTATGTCGCTAGCCACCAGTCAACACCATTGGGGTTTATACTCAATTCATTTTACTTTAAACAGAACACAAATAAATGATTTCCTATAATTTCTTTATACTGGACCAAATAACTCTAAAAATAATTTAAATATACACTACATTTATTATGCATAAACGATGCAAGAGAGAATATCCGAGGAAGAAAAGAAATTATTTCAATATTTGTTAATCACAAATACAATGGACATATATAGCCATGTGATGGAAAACTAGTAAAACCCCTTAGGGGCACAACAGACACTTTACATAAATAAAGTCTAGTCTCAGTTAAGTGTTAATAATGCATCATACTCCTTTCATATACTCTCTCTCTCTCTCTCTCTCTCTCTCTCTCTCTCTCTC
>JXCR01148828.1:229339-259330 GCA_002079205.1 Phalaenopsis hybrid cultivar
TTATGAATGGTGAGGATACATGTCCATTATTTACATACATTAGAGAAAAAAGAGTTACAAATATGTTCATTGTAAATGCATTGCAATGGGTTTATGAATAATAGTTGTAGTATGATTGTAATGAATGTAGTTCTCGATGATTGTAGGCTGCAAGAGTCGTAGTCAAGTGCTTTGGAGGCAGTGGTCTGCTGTGAATATTGTAGGCTGTATTCGTAGCGCTAGCTAGTCGTACAAAATATAGTTGAAAGTCATAATAATATCTGGCCATGTGAGCCACAGACGATTGCTTTGGAAGCATCATTTGGCCATAGAGGCCATATTATGAAGCTGCAAAAGCTGTGGGCAACGTAGGTCACAGTTGGTCACATGAGACATAATGGCGAGTTATGATGACATCCTTTGACTATGGGGGTCAAAGTTAGGAGCTGCAAGATTGGTCACATAGGTTGTAGTGATGAGTTGTAATGCGTCTGTATATCGAATGACTCAGATTCGGGAGCTGCACGAGCTGTGAACCAAGTAACCCGTAGTGGAGAGCTGTGGTGACGTCCGTAAGCCGCGGAGGCAGAAATTGGGAGCTGTAAAAGCTGTGAGTCACATAGGTTATAGTTGTTCACATAGGCCATAGTGATAAACTATGATGACGTATGTAGGCTATAAGAGTCAGAGAAGCGTGTAGAGAGCTTTAAGAGTTCATAGAAAGTCATTATCTTTGGGGTGTATTGTCACTTCGAGAGGTGTCGTAGCACTGTAGATGGGGCGCGTTGTTAAAACATCTTTTAGAGGCATTTTTATATTGTATATGGGGTACATTATTACACTGTATGTGATGTGCTTCACCACTCCACAACAATCACTAAGTTTTCATAGCACAAATTGTGACTTCATAAGGGCTTTGCTGCAAGGAGTAGGTGATAGCTGATGATGGCTGTCAGTGCTCGGTAGGTTGTGATCAGAGTTGGTTGGCGGCGGCAGGGCGAAGCTGGTCGAAGGCAGCATCAATTATGGGAGGCGGTGGAGGTCGGAGTTGGCTGAAGCGGGAGCAAAAGGAGTCTGCTAGAAGGCGGCAACCAGCAAATTCATGAGTAAGAGGAAGATGGTGATCGACAGCTGTAGGTGCAGGAGGTCGACTATGAGCGACTGTGACCGGTAGAGTTGATAACAATCAAAGGTGACGATGACAAGAGATGGTTGGATTTGGATTCAAGATGCTGAGTTGCAACTCCTTCTTGCTCAGAGTTTAGATCATCTTCTCATGAGAGGGGGTAGAGCTCTATTTATAAAGTACATATTACAAATAAAGAAATATTTTAGATCACTCTTGATCAGACAACCCAGATAGATTCCCTTGGCTGAACGATGTTCAATGGACATTTAATGCCTTAAGAATGTTAGAATTAAGCGATATTGGGCTTGTCTTATTGAAACACTCGATTTGACTATAATCATGATATTAAAATCTGTTTGACCTTTTAATTATGCCCGTAAAGCTTCCAAAAGTTGTTTATTAGTTTGATCTGGGGGAGTTAGTTGGACTTGAATCAGATCAATTTTTGTACCATTGGGGCTGTCTCATCGAGTCAATTAGTTTGATTATAAGCTTACTGGAATCAAACTTTTAGATTATTTTTAATCAAAGTTTGAATGTTTCTTGCAAAAAAAAAAAAAAAACCTCGAGATCCATATAATGCCTTGGGATTCATGTCGGACGATGGAAATTTATTGATTTCGTATCAATATGTAATAAATTATAATTAAATTTCACTCTCTTAACTCAATATATCACTGATCAATATACTTATTAATAAAGGCTAGTGTTGAATCCTAAATTTTTTGTAGGTCACGCCCAAAAAATAAAGCGTGAGAGAAGAGCAAGAATTATTCCGCATCTGCCATTTGTCATTAAGCTTTTAGCTCATCACCATGTTGGACACCCATTCTGAGTATTGAACCTCCCGAATGAAGCTTATCTTTAGCAACTTTTATACTTCTTCTCGAACTGATTTGGTTAGCGTGACAACATATGTTCTCATCTTCTGCTTCATGAGATGGGTCGATAGGTTGACATTTAGATTATGTCACACAATATCGATCAGTACCACAGGCATCTCAGCGGCTGACCAGGCAAAAACTTCTCAATGGTTTTGAAGAGTACTTATTAGCTCAATCATGAAGAAATAAGAAAATAGTGTTATTTTAAATATTTATTGTTGAGCATAGATTATAAATTCTATTTTATTTCCTTTCAACATTAAACTTAAGATAATGACATATTTGTTCAGGTGTACATTACAGTTTTATTCATGAATCAAATAGCTTTTTTTTTTTTTTGTAAATAAGAAAATAGTGGAAATTTCTAATTCATTTTCATATAGAAACAAATATAAAATCATATTTAATTCTTGTTTAGGTTTATATATTAATTACTCAAGCTAAATAAAAATTACTCGTATAATTATTAATGAATTATTGTTTTTTTTCGATTGTATATCATTTTTTTAAATGTTAATAATTATATAAGTCAGCTAATTAATTACTTATTATAGTAATACAAAAAAGTGATTACGGTTTCAAAGAATTTAACTATGATAATTAGCACTTAGATTGACTCCTTATTAATTCATACGATTGAATTAAGCTGATTACTTAAAAATAATCTTGATTTCTATAATATTCTTTTCAAGCATGTTTTTTTGAAAAAATATTACATCAGGTCTCCGCACGTAGAGTTACGTGCGGAGTCCAATGAATTCATGTCTGATAACATAAGGAAATATTTTTCCCGTGTTATTCAGGTGTTATTCAAGTATTATTGATGTGTTATTGTGTTATTATAACACAGAGAGTATTCCCAGAATATAATAACACCTGAATAATATATAATAACACCTGAATAACACGAGTGGAATACTCCTTGTGTTAGTGGGCCGATCACCTCCACGACGTAATTTCATTGGACTTTGCGCGCGCGGAGTCCTAATGTAATATTTTTGCTGTTTTTTTTTTTCAGCTGCAATAAGTACAAACAAATAAGAAAAGCCAAATCTTTTTTTTAACTTATTAAAATAAAAATCAAAATAATTTTAAAAAATATATCTTGCCAGTGTTACACGGTTATAAGATAATGAAATTGATGAGTTCAATTATCTGTCAACTCAGCTTTCCCAACCTACAAAAAATTCTTATTCCTAGAATTTGACAACCATCAAACTCTATAAAATTATTGTAATTAATTAACTAAACTTTTTTTATCAATATTATAAGAAGGATAACATTATTTTAAATTTATAAATCATGCAGGAATTTACCTAATTATAGTGTTCTTTAATCTTATTTAATATTTTTTTTTTGCTGCCAAAATTGCTGCTCTAATAATCTTCTTTAAACAATACTAACATTTGGCACATTTATGTTAAGGCACCAACCACTATATATAATTACATATCCTGAAGGCTCCTTATTATAACATATCCAAAATTGTTTGAAAATAAAATCTTCATGTGTATCCCAAGTGGCAAACTACATTGGACTTTTTGCAATTTGTCAAAAATTCATCAATCAACATTTTATAGATCTAACACTTGCAACACAACACCACTGCACCTCAACAATGTTTCGGATCCCTCCCTAAAAATTTCAGAAAAAGGTTACAAATATCATGTCTTTTTCATTGATGACTTTTCAAGATATTGTTGTACATTCTCCATGAAACACAGAGTTAGTCTATGAAACCACATGTCCCATGCTCAACAAAATGTGGTCATTGAACATAGGCACTGACATCTAATTCAAACCATTGGCACACTCATGGTTGGTTTGGAATTCTTTTTAGAGCCATTTAACTAATATATTGCCTCCTCACACCCAAACAAAAACATCTCTCGCCATATCAATTAATATACAACAACAAACATGATTATCACTACCTCAAACCCATTGGTTGTGCATGCTAACCTTAGCTAAGACCCCTCTTCCCAAATAAACTCACTCCTAACACTCTACAATGTGTCTTCCTTAAGCATGCTAAAAACACTAAAGGATATAAAAGTTTTCACCCTCATGCGGGATGCATGTACATAACTCAACATGCAATCTTTCAAGAAGATCTCTTCCTTCACCCTTACAACATCCACCCAATATCAAACCTAACCATAACACCAAACACTCCACATTTCACTTTTGCTTTTATCTCCAACACTACAATTACATCTCTCACAATGACCACTACAATTCCCGTATCATTTTTAACACCACAATCTATAAATATATTAGAACCATGATAAAGCACAACAATGTTCTAAAGTACTACTCAATCTTGTTACAACTGTTTATCAATACATACATCTGACCAAAATATTACACTCTTCTGTCACCACATGATAACCATATCCCAAAAAATATTCTCAAACCAAAATAAGCCTTTGACTTGACACACACCACCCATCACCCGCTTGATCCTAGTTCATATAACACAACTGTTAAACATGAATATGACATAAATATGTGGGTAGGGAGTTTCACACCCTTCAAATTCAGGACACCTAGAACTTAGTTCATCCACCACCAAATGAAACTCTTGGATGCAAATGGACCTATAAAACAAAGCTAAAACTTGATGTATTTATTATCTGGTATATTGGAGTCCTCATGGCCCAATGCTTCAAACAACTATACAACATAAAATACACTGAAACCTTAAGCCTAATTGCCAAAATGACCACAATATGTGTCTTTCTATCCACTAACATTTTGAAAACTTGGCTCATAAAACAGCTCAATGTCTATAACTCCTTTTTATATGAAGACATCCAAGATAAATATATATCCAACAACCCTAAGGATTTATAAACAAAACTAATCATAATCACGTGTATCTTCTTCATAAATCGCTTTATGGGCACAAATAAGCCTTGAGACAGCTATTCAACATTATCTAAACTCTTACAGATCCTATATAACCATATATGTTGATGATCACCTCATCACGAGAAACAACCAACTTCAAAACTGACACCATTCAATCCCTTTAACAACAACTTAATATAAAAAAACATGGGAGACATTCATCAGTTTCCCGACATCATCTTCACCCGAGTCATAACAAGTCTCCACTTCAGTCAATCACACTATGCACAAGAAACACTCCAACGTGCATGAATGGCATATTATAAACTTGCACAGATCAACCACCGCCTGAAACCTACGTATCACTATAATACTTAATCATAACCCGCCTTGATATATCCTCTATTGCCAATCAAACCTTCCAAAACAAGTGTAAACTGTGTCTCTTTCACCACCAATCCCTGAAACACCTAGTTAGATACATTCAATGGAAAATATGCTATAGTCTTCCCATTAATTCTACAAATCCACTACTCCAAGCATACTCCGGCTCAGAATGGAATGATAACATAATCGATATGAAATATACATCAGACTGATGCATCTTCTTAGTATCAAATTTGGTGTGTTGGTTCACCAAAAAGTAACTCATATTATATTTTAAAAGGAATATCACATATCTAAAATTGTGCAATTACATAGTCCTTAAACTTGCTATTTAGAAATAAATCATTATCTTTCACCCATTTTTAAAATTCTCACTCAAATATCAAAATTCATGGTAAAACACCCGGCCATATTTTTCATTTTTACCAAATTAAAAAAAAAAATCAACTGAGTGGTTAATTTGTAAATATCAATGCTCAGGATGGTCTAAATGTAATTATCCTTTTTTTTTAATAAAGAACACAAAGAATTCTGTATTATAAAATGATTAAAAACTTCTCTATATAAGATGTGAATTCCGCAGCCAAAGAGACAGTTCTTCCCCCTTCCCTGCCTTCCTGAAGTTTCCCTCTCGATCTCTAATGCGCTCCTCATGCCGGCTGCCGCAAATTCGTCGTCTCTTTATTTCTCATTCAAAGATTCAGCTTATAGACAGGAGGAAAGATTCAAGCGTGCTCAGGATGATACCTCAGATTCAATAATGGTTTTCTTCAATTTTGTAAGCATCTTATCAATCGAGAGAATCGTTTTGTATTACATTCTTCTGATTTATTTTTTGTTTTTCGGCGTTAGATAGCATTTTCTCAAGCAAAATCACTTCGTTTTTATGTTGTCCCTAAATAGTTCACTAGGTTTTTCCTTCCGGATTGGCATTAAACGAGTTTTGGTGTTTCGTTGTTGTAGCAATCGGCTTAGTAATCTGCCTTTTTTTTATTAAGAAATTTGTTCTTTGAAAACTCTTTTCTCAATTTCTGAATGAGAAGTTTGTTTATTGAGATTTGTTTTAATGAGTCTGCTTAGTGTAAGTCTGTGGAACTCTCTCTTTGACTTCCTGTATTTATTCAAGAAATCGAGAGGGATTTCTTGTCTTTTTATGGCCGTCTAGGGTTTTATTTGTTTTACTTGGTCTACTTGTTGTAATGTTGTCATTCAAATTTACTGTGTGTGATTTTTTTGGTTATTAGATTTAATTTAAGTTGAGGATAAAACAAGAGTTGTTTAATTGAGTTTGAAGAGACAGAGTTCTCTTTTTCTTATCGTTGGATCCAAATATGTTCGGTAGACCGTGCCCAAGGGATAGAGTGTTGGGATTGAGGAAAGGAGATTGAGAGCGAGAGAGAAAGAGAGAGAGTAGAGGTGAAGACGAGGACCTGCCCCCTCGTGGGTGAAGGGGGTTTTCTCGGGCTCGTTGACTCATTTATTCTATAAAAAAGTTTACAAGTGGGGGATCCAAAATTTTTCTAAATGAAAGGACACTCCTATTTATAGATGATAAGAAAACCAAAAGTAAATTACAATATTACTCTTACTTTAAAAGAGGGGAGTATAGCATATTTTGATCTTTTGTCATCGGTGCTTTAAGTTCAGGAGCTCATCAATTAGCGGAGTACACTAAGGTGGTCAGTTGATGGTTGGTCATCAGCCGGCTAGTAGATCCACTCTTAAATGATCGATAAGTTGTTTGGAAGATGGGCGGTTTACTGTTTTGGGAGATAGTCGACCGGTTGTTGGGAAGTGGCCAGCCGATCGAATTTGAAGTGTCCATCCAATTGAATTTGAAGTGGCCGGAGGTAATCAGTTGACTCGACAATGCGTGGCCGGTTGGGAGGAGTTGGATGGTCGACCAATAGATGGCCAATCGGAGGGATACTAAGAGGCCGGTGGGATTTTGGCGGTCGGCTGGTAGGAGGAGCAAGATGTACTGCTAGAGTGGGTTTGGAGAGAAGGTCGGATCTTTAGTCCTTGATTCCTCCTTGATCTCCCAAGTCACCTTCAATGTATAATTTTGCCATGTTGTCCTTCTCTTGGGCTGTCGGATTGCCTTGAGATTCGAGCTGGCACTCTTTTTTTGCTTACGCTTATTATTGTAATAAGAGTTGCACACAATGTTTATACCATTCAATTTCTTTGTACTTATATATCAACAACTAAACTTTGTTTTTTACATTTATGTCATTCAAATCTTTCATACCACATAAACAATACCACTTCTCTAACTTTAAAGAAATGAGATACACCTTTTTCGTGCATATGCAAGGTGTATATGTAAAAATTCAAGTCTAGGTGTTAGATATGTAAATACGTAAGAATTGAGTGTAAATCACTTTCTATTTATAATGGATGCAGTAGAGATACTAAGAAACTGATCTTCCTGTTATTCTAAGAGAGATAATGTAGTCTATCATACATAGACTACAAGTTGGAAGGAATCTAATTCTTAAATTGTTGGCTGATTTAGGGGCATCAAAGATTGTGTATCTATTTGATAGCTCATGTTAACACTTCTCAGGTAGAGCTATAAAAAGCATTTATTGGAGTATGTTCTTTAATTGGTCTTCAAAATTAAAATTGGATTGTTTTGGCTTAAAATTTTTCCTCGATGAAGTCGATCCACTTTAAATATTTTATGTTGAACAGGATTGTATGTGACATTAATTGCTTTCTTATTATTGCAAAAAAATAAAAAAATAAAAAAAAGGAAAATCTTTTCCTATTTAGGTCACATTGTCTTTTAGATATGGGTTGGAGTTTCACTATGAATTTTGATATTTGAATGAGAATTTGAAAGATTTCTTTGTCTGAAACCATGCTTTCTCATTGCCACTGTCTTCCGAATCAATCTTTCTGAGACAACTTCAAGCCATACAAAACTTTCTTCAACTTAAGTATTACCTTTATTCATGGTGAAGTGGTGTACATTGGTGAAATTTTTATGTATAATTCTTTAAGATCTCCATGGATGAACACATGTTTTGATGGAGCAATAGATAGCTATACCTTGAAGGTGTTCAACGTTGTTGCAGGTGAGAATGCTTCTTTATAGCGTACTCATCTTAAAATTTATCTCAAAATCATAATCTTTTGAGCATTACGCGGACAATCTAAACATCACTTTAGACTCTTCCTTCTACAAATTATATAAATTTCACCGAAGCCATTTTTAACATTTGCATGGTCTGTCTTAGTTCGAGCGAGTTATGAGCTTCGTTGATTGTTCAAAGATATGGTGATGGAGAAAAATTGGGTTATTATGTGTTTTTAAATTCTTATTTATACCAAAGAAAATTGATCAAAGTATCCTCCTACATTTGTTTCCTAAACCGTGAAGCAACACCTTGGGTTCTGGTTGAAAGCCAGATTGAATTTTTTGAAGTATTCTTTTAGAAGAATAGCTGTAGTAGTTATGCTATTTTGATAGTTTTGATATCATATTATAAGGAGAGAATATAATCGAATATTGGTAATTCACTGTTCCACTTTAACTCATAAGTGCATCAAAATTCTCTATTTTGCAGGGCTTATCTTGTATGACAATTTTCTAAGACATTGCTAAACTTTGATCTGGAAAGTTCATGGCAAGCACCCTGTCAACCGTTTCTCGTTTTGGATGTCCTAAATGTCTTAGGGTTCTTGAGGAATTTCCAAATAGTCCTCTTTCCAAGTGTCATGACTGTTATGCCATTCTTAATGGTATGTTATTTTTAGGAAATTTACATAAATACCAAACAATTCTTGTGTATTTAGATATCGAACTCCTAAAGTTTGATATTTAAATTTTGGAACCCTTTGAGGTTATAAACCTTACATGAAAATCTGATTTGTGTGGTTTGCATGTAAATATGAAAGTTTAGGCGTCTGCTACATAAATAAATTAGAAGTATGTGGTATGCATGTAAATGCTTTCTTTTTGTCTGACTTATTCAAAACTGACCAATTCCTTCTGTCAATTCAGCCAACGTGGATTCAGACAACTCTTCTACAGATAATGGATTAGCAGCTTATGTGAAGCAGATTTCTTCTGCTCCACATAAGCCCAAAAATGTGGAACAAGGAGGATCAAAGAGTTCCAAAGAATCCAACTTTAATGGGGTAAAACACCTCAAAGAAGTAGAAACTTCAGTTAATGGAATGAAGACTCTTTCTGTCTCNGCTGAGGATTAGAGAGTTGTTCGATTAATATAGCGACATTTGTTTGTATTCTTTTGGGTAATTTTTTTGTTATAGAATGAGTGTCATAACAATAAAATAAGAAGATAAGATCATGAGCTGCAATTTCTTTTGAATTCAAAGCTGTCCTGTGAGGAATGCTCAAAGATAGGAGTGGTAGGAATCAGAGAGGAGAGAGTGAGAGAGATAGAGAAAGAGGAAGAGTGCACACAGACGTGCTCTGTGAGGGCAAATTGAGGTATTCTCAAGCTCTATTATTCATTTTATATATAAAAAGAGAGATTACAAAGATGAGGAGGAAAAACTCCTTCAAAAGTATGGGTATAAATTCAAAAGCCAAAAAACTCCCATTTTATATGTATTAGACTCCCTATTTATAGAAGATAGGGCTTCTCAGAAAGCAATTATATTTTTACCTCTCCTTTTATGAGAGGGCTGTAAAATATTATTATATTTTCGCATTCATAACTGATTTTGACATCTTCTGATGTCTCCAGGTCCTTTGCTCGATGGAATTTTCTTTCACTTGGCCGAGATAGTGTCGGCCAACATTTTTGTCTGAGTGTGAGGCGACTCTTACTTTAGGATATATTTTGGATTTGAATGTAGTGGTCAATCAGATCTTGGTGGTCGGCTAGTTAGTCTTGGGTGGTCGACCTAAGGTGGTCGGTCGGTGACCTGAAGAGCGGCGATCGGTCGGGCGACCCCTTGTTGATGGCTGATCAGGACGTTCGACCGGTTGGAAAGTTGGGTTCCGGTTGGTAGATTGAAAAGCTACATATCTTCAATGTGTTTTTATACATGATTGTCAGCTTTCGGTCTGCCGAGAGGGTTTTTAAACAATCAATCCTAGGTCACCCAGTTTGCATTGAGTTCTTTGGCGGAACATTAGCATTTGATTTGGTATGTCAGGCTATTTCAGATCTGTGCATGTCAATTTTTAGTGTACATATTAACTTCCTAAATTTTCTTGTTCTTTGACAGTAACAACTGTGATAATAACTGTGATAAGAACAAATAAATTTTTAAATGCAATAACATGAATCTTGTAATAGTCATTGTTTAATTCAATAAATAAACTCCTCGGACTTTCATGCCCATGACTCTTATATATTGGGTGAAAGTGGCGTGACTTCATTGCTTTTAGTTTGTTTCTTTTCTTGGCTCTCGCTCGTCATTTGTTGTTCTTTCATAGATTAAGGTTCTGACCCTATGTTGCAACGCGTTAATAAAGCTAGGATGTTATGCATCCTTTGGATCAGATCTTGTCGAAACCTTACTCCATGAAAGTGAGAAGAAGTCAAAAAAGAAATTGGCCAAGAGGCTAAAACCGACCGAAGGAGTGAGGGTGGAGGTCGTCTAACTCAATTCAAGGCATACAGTCGAAGATTATGCCCAAGGGGGGTGGTGGAACTAGGTGGTTCAGGAGTCGATCCGTTGATAAAAACACTCTCCAAGGAGCGAATTCAACCAGATGTCACGAACGTTTCTTCTTTGGCCGATATTCAACGAGTGAATCAGACTCTAGGTAAATTATGCCCAAGAAGAAGTCAAAAACGTTTCTTCTTTTGCCGATATTCTGTTAATTCAACATGTCGAAGGAGGGAAAGTCATCTGCTGAATCAGACTCTAGATAAAAACACTTTTGCCCAAGTTGTTGGTGAGAAGAGGTCAGCAGATGACTTTCCCTCCGTCGACATAGGCAAAGCAACCTGGGCAAAAGTGAATCAGACTCTAGGTAAATTATTTTCCTTGTTTCTTCTATTCTTTGTTGAGTTACCTAATGTTTAATAGGGACTTTTCATTTTATAGACAAGGATCCCTACGTTGGTTGATTGTCGGCTGGTGTTAGCGGTAGGGATCCGATCTTAAGAGCAAACCCAGTTCCCGAAGCACTGCTGGCAGCATAGAGAATGCAGTCAATTGCTCGGACAAACCTGAGGAAGTCTGGGTTGAAACTTCTGAGGAAATTTGGATGTCCCCCGGGGACCTTATCTTGTCGCCTGAAAAAATTAGAGGAGATTTTGGCCTGACAAGATGAAGATTCATGGGCTAGGTTGGAGGTGATGTGTGGGGAAGTAGTTGGTCTTTGTTGAGAGGTCATTGAACTTCGGGAGAACACACTTGTTTAGATGGCTTACTTTGAGGCCGGCCAGTTTATCAATTCAAGCTCGATGGTCAAATGTTATATAGAAGGTTGGTTAGGAGAGGGTTAGTCCTAGCTGAGGTGGCCGAGGACCAACTTGTAAAGTACCTCTTGTCGGACTAAAGTTCATATGTAATCATGCTTTATAATAAATAAAATGTTTTCTTTTTGTAAATCTCAGTTTTAGTGTTGACATAATATGTTCTAGATTTTCACAGGCAAACTTGGCTTCTGTTGAATTTTATAAATAGGGGTTGAGGGTTTCATAAGCACGCCTCCCCTCTTTTCTTTTTTGATTCCTACTTCGTCTTCTGCTTTTCATTCAGTTTTTATTTACTTGTTTCTTCAGTGTATAGATGACACCCAAGAGAACTACGTAGACCTTCGGTTTGGTGGCCATGATCGAATGTTCTATTTTGTCACCTTCTGATGTCGCTTCTATTGAAGAGGCCATTATTTTCAATTTTGTCATCAAGTTGCTCCCCACCCCACCATTATTTTCAATTTTGCCATCAGGTGAGAGGGCGACTAGGAGGTATGAGAATGACCTCTAGTCTTGGGTGGTCGGCCTAAGGTGGCCAACCAGTTATCTGAAGGGCGGTGGACAGCCATTGGTAGCCAACCGACCCCTTAAGTATGGTCGACTATGATGGTCTGCCAACTAAAAGGTTAGTCTTCGGCTGGTGCACTAAAGAGCTATTGATCTTCATATTTTCCACCATACATGATTGTTCACTTTCGGTCGGCTAAGAGGGTCTTGAGTTCTCTGGCAGAACACTAACATTTGCTATTATCCGTCAGGCTACTTTGAGATCCGTGCAATCCATTTTTGGGTCTACAATTTCGTATGTTAGGTGCAAAGTAGAGTTCTTTGATTTATACACTAACATTTGCATATATTCTTTTGGGTGACTTTTTCTTATAGAATCAGTGCCATAACCGAAAAAAAAAATAAGAAGAGAAAATTACGAGCCAAATTGGACAGTGCTCAGAGTCATTTAGTGAGCCAAATTGGACAGTGCTCAGAGTCATTTAGTGATATTAGTTTGTATTTTTTTGGGTAATTTTTTTGTTATAGAAACGATAACAACAAATATGAATAAAAAATTATGAGCAGAGAAGTTCTACAAACGTTGTCTTCGATAAGATTGGCCTTGAAGAGAATATTTAAGAAGGTCAATAATTTGCACTAATAAAATACAAGAAATTTTACATATCTTAAAACAATTCTTATGTATTTATATTTCAAACATTCTAAAATTTGATTGTTGTTAAAACTTATGCATGTAAATTGCATTTTTTTACTTTATAGTTAATGTGTGGTGTAGAGGTAGTGGTGTGGTGTTGGTGTTGTTTTTTGGTGATATGGTGGTGGAATGCTATTGATGTTGGTTGTAGGCTCGGTGGAGGTGGTGGGGTGTTGTGGAGGTGATCTAGTGGTGTGGTGTGCTATTGATGTTGGTGGTGTGGAGGCGGTGGTATGTGATTTGGAGGAGGTGGTAGAGGTCGTCGTGTGGTGTTAGTTATGTGTTGATAAATATGATGGTGGTGGTTGTGATGCGGTGGTGGTGTTGAACATGTTTATTTTTTTTTTTAATTTTTATTTGTCTCCCATGAATTTATGTTTTTAGTTCGTTGCATGCTGCTTGGTGTTATGGGCAGTGCAATAAAAATAAGTTTGACTGCTAACTAGGATAAAGAGACGACACTAATATTTTGTGACCTTTGTATCAAAGGGGTGTAGTTGGGAAATAAGCCAACCACTTATTTTAACAAGGTTGACATAACATGATAAAAAAGTTTAAAGAAAGCACAATGGGAGTAAGATATAACGCAATTTAATAACAAATGGGATCAATTAAAAAAATACTTGAAATTATGAAAATAGCAAAAGTGAGGATCCATTTGCTTGGGTTGGGATTGTATAAAGCAAGCAATCGATGCTTCTGAGTAATGGTAGACCGAGAGATTAGATGTGAGACTGTTTAAAATGTTAAATTATTTTAAAATTACAATGTTTTCATTTCATTAATCTAAAGATTTATACTTGATTTGTAGGTGATGTCGGCTGCAAAAAAATTATATTCAGTGACATTGCCTCAGAGCTTGAGATAAGTTTGACTGTATTTTTTGTGGAATGGTGGCTGCAGGTGTACAAGCATCGACACCAAGCGAAAGAGGTCACCAACATAGAATGTGATGATTGTATGTGATTTCAATATGTGTTCCAAATTTGTGATGCTCTGATGAAAAGACAATGCACAAGTTAGTTTTATTTCCAATTTTGCAACAAAAACTCATAAATACAATTTTCTAAGCCACCTCCAAATTAGCTCGAATATTAGCAAATGAAATATTGCTTTCTTGTGCAATATTGTTGACCAAATAATGAAATATTATTTAGTCAAATTTGGATATCAATACAAAAAGTGTATCTCAAACCCTTTCCTGATACCGAACAACACATTCTTAATTTTAAGAGAGCTAACAATGTAACTCGTGGCATGAAAGAAGTGTTCAACATGACACACTTCTCTTTACGATATTTTTTTGAAAGGACTTTTGAAGTTTGGAAGAAGAAGAGAGTCATATTGTGTCATATGTCTAAATATTCATTTTTCAAATAAGTGCAGATTGTAGTTGTCATGATAACTCTTCACAACCATATTCGACGACATATTTTGCACTACGAAATTGACTTCAATAAGGTTGATGAAGATTAGTTACACGTCCATGTTGAAGCATAGGCATAACGCCTTGGCCAATTTTTATCATAGGCCGAAATTGATTTGTGTAAGACTTGAACCCATAATGAGGAAGGTGCAAACGAGATGATAGAGTTGAGGAAGCAAATTACAAATGCTATAGTTGGATGTTGAATAGAAAGAACACTTGTTTCTTGTTGTTTCTTTAATTGTAATGTGCTATGGAAGTTTTTATTGTTTGTTGTATTAAAATTTTATGCAAGTTATTTTTATTTGAAATCTCAATTTTATTTATATTTCTTATGTGCGTATTTTTTCTGCTTGGATGACATATGAGGCAAACGTTGATAACATTAGTAATGTATTTTTCTTTTTTTTTTTTGGTTTTAAAGATCTATGATGCAACATACAAACATAAGTGTTCTTCTGGATTGCCTGTGTCGCCATTGATTCTTATCACATGTGAAATTCTAGTGCAAACAGTGAAATTCCTCTCCTTTATTAGTGTTATAGTTTTTGAGGTTCTTTTGGATAATTTTTTTTCTGGTAATATACATATGTGACACATACAAGATTGGTATTACAAGGGTTAAATGAAACCAAGAACATTTTTTTATAATTTTGTTGTTTTTGTTATAATGACAAATTTGTTGATTAATAAAATCTATTCTATGACAGCTCACAATTGTATTCTTACCGACATTGATTTCTATTATTAATTTTTGATAACATTACATCTAAATGTATGTGTTTTATGGTTTTAAGCCTTCAAGTTGAGTTCGAGAATTTTCTGTACCTTTGGAGCATTATACTGCTACTGCGGACAACAATATTCTCTGCTCATCTCACGACAACCATATGACAAAGGCAAAATGATTATTAGTCTATCAACAGCTGTTTCGTAACTAACAAAAACAGCTTATTTCAACACAGCTTCTGTGTAGCCTCTTGCAGCTACTGTACAGTAGATTTTAAATAAGATGCAGCCTCCCCAAACATACCCTAAATATATAAAAATTGTGTGGCATGTAAGTTAATGTCCCTGAAATATAGTAGATAGCAATACATTAATCGATAACTTATCATAATAATGAGAATAAGAAAACTTAAATTTTATTAAAAGTTGCACATGAATTTCACATGAACACTGATAATTAAAACACACTTCTTTGTTTGGTTGAATTTCAAAAACTCCATAATAAATCAAATTCAAAGGTGCTACCAANCAATCTAAAATTTGATTGTTGTTAAAACTTATGCATGTAAATTGCATTTTTTACTTTATAGTTAATGTGTGGTGTAGAGGTAGTGGTGTGGTGTTGGTGTTGCTTTTTGGTCATATGGTGGTGGAATGCTATTGATGTTGGTTGTAGGCTCGGTGGAGGTGGTGGTGTGTTGTGGAGGTGGTCTAGTGGTGTGGTGTGCTATTGATGTTGGTGGTGTGGAGGCGGTGGTCTGTGATTTGGAGGAGTTGGTAGAGGTTGTCGTGTGGAGTTAGTTATGTGTTGATAAATATGATGGTGGTGGTTGTGATGCGGTGGTGGTGTTGAACATGTTTATGTTTTTTTAATTTTTATTTATCTCCCATGAATTTATGTTTTTAGTTCGTTGCATGCTACTTGCTGTTATGGGCAGTGCAATAAAAATAAGTTCGACTGCTAATTGGGATAAAGAGACGACACTAATATTTTGTGACCTTTGTGTCAAAGGGGTAGAGTTGGGAAATAAGCCAACCACTTATTTTAACAAGGTTGACATAACATAATAAAAAAAGTTTAAAGAATGCACGATGAGAGTAAGATATAACGCAATTTAATAACAAATGAGATCCATTAAAAAAAGACTGGAAATTATGAAAATAGCAAAAGCGCGGATCCATTTGCTTGGGTTGGGATTGTGTAAAGCAAGCAATCAATGCTTCTGAGTAATGGTAGACCAAGAGATTAGATGTGAAACTGTTTGAAATGTTAAATTATTTTAAAATTACAATGTTTTCATTTAATCAATCTAAAGATTTATACGTGATTTGTAGGTGGTGTCAGCTGCAAAAAATTATATTGAGTGACATTGCCTCAGAGCTTGAAGATAAGTTGGACTGTATTTTTGGTGGAGTGGTGGCTGTAAGAGTACAAACATCGACACCAAGCGAAAGAGGTCACCAACATAGAATGTGATGATTGTATGTGTTCTTAATATGTGTTTCAAATTTGTGATGCTCTGATGAAAGGACAATGCACATGTTAATTTTATTTCCAATTTTGCAACAAAAACTCATAAATACAATTTTCTAAAGCGACCTCCAAATTAGCTCGAAGTTGATATTGCTTTCTTGTGCAATATTGTTGACCAAATAATGAAATATTGTTTAGTCAAAATTGGATATCATTACAAAAAGTGTATCTCAAACTCTTTCCTGATACCAAACAACACATTCTTAATTTTAAGAGGGCTAACAATGTAACTCATGGCATGAAAGAAGTGTTCAACAAGACACATTTCTCTTTATGATATTTTTTTGAAATGACTTTTAAAGTTTGGAAGAAGAAGTGAGTCATACTGTGTCATATGTCTAAATATCCGTTTTTCAAATAACTGTAGATTGTAATTGTTATGATGACTCTTCACAATTATATTCGACGGCTTAGTTTGCACTACGAAATTGACTTCAATAAAGTTGATGAAGATCAGTTACATGTCCATGTTGAAGCATAAGAATAACGCCTTGGCCAATCTTTATCATAGGCCAAAATTGATTTGTGTAAGACTTGAACCCAGAATGGGATAGGTGCAAGCGAGATGATAGAGTTGAGGGAGCAAATTACAAATGCTATAGTTGGATTTTGAATAGAAAGAACACTTGTTTCTTGTTGCTGCTTTATTTGAAATGTGCTATGGAAGTTTTTATTGTTTGTTGTATTAGAATTTTATACAAGTTATTTTTATTTGGAATCTCAATTTTATTTATATTTCTTATGCGTGTATTTTTTCCACTTGGATGACATATGAGGCAATCGTTGATAACCCATGTAACGTTAGTAATGTTTTTTTTTTTTTTTTTTTTTTTTTTTTTTTTTTTTTTTTTTTTTTTTTTTTTTTTTTTTTTTTTTTTTTTTTTTTTTTTTTTTTTTTTTTTTTTNAACTCTGAAAGTGCACTTTAAAGGGTAGTGCAGATTCAGTTAGCTTGCGAATGATCCAATTTAACATTGTCTCTGTCTCTAATTCTAGGACGAGTCAACTAACATGTCCTAGGGATCATATTTAGATAATAGAAAAATCCATATAAATACATAATTGTTCTTCTGGATTGCCTATGTGTCACTATTGATTCTTATCACATGTGAAATCCTACTACATAAAGTCAAATTCTTCTCCTTTATTAGTGTTATAGTTTTTGAGGTTCTTTTGGATAATTTTTTTCTGATAATATACATATGTGACACATGCAAGATTGGTATTACAAGGGTTAAATGGAACCAAAAACATTTTTTGTAAGTTTTGTTATTTTTGTTATAATGACAAATTTGTTGATTTATAAAATCTATTCTATGACAGCTCACAATTGTATTTCTATTTTTAATTTTTGAAAACATTACATCTAAATGTATGTGTTTTATGGTTTTAAGCCTTCAAGTTGAGCTTGAGAATTTTTGGTACCTTTGGAGCATTATACTGCTAATGCGGGCAACAATATTCCCTGCTTACCTCACGACAAGAGAATTTTACAAGTGTCTAAAGAGAAGAACAAAAAACTCAAGTATAAAGACTTTCCTAAGAAAACAACTTATTTCACGATATACACAAACTATATTTTAAATATAATATTATCATCTTTATTTTTATTATTTTAATACTCTTTTTTTTTTTAATTTGATGGTTGAGTTACCCTTGTTTAGTGAGGTGTTTATTTTTTTTATTTGGTAACATTTGAACTTTTTATTCTCTTTTAAGAATGAAAAATGTTAATATGAACAATTTTGTTTTAACAACGTTGCAATACAGAGGTAAAATGATTGTTTGTCCCTCAACAGCTGTTTCGTAACTAACAAAAGCAGCTTATTTCAATACAGCTTCTGTGTTGCCTCTTGCAGCTACTGTACAGTAAATTTTAAATAAGACACAGCCTCCCCAAACATATCCTAAATGTACAAAACTTGTGTGGCATGTAAGTTAATGTCCATGAAATATAGTAGATAGCAAAATATAAGCTTAGATAAATTTGAAAAGTCCTCAAAACTAATAAAATAGTACTACATTAATCGATAACTTATCAAAATAATGAGAATAAGAAAACTCAAAATTTATTAAAAGTTGCACATGAATTTCACATGAACACTGATAATTAAAACACAGTTTTATGTTTGGTTGAATTTCAAAAACTCCATAATAAATCAAATTCAAAGGTGCTACCAAACACCGCACGAGTTGCGCAGCGCTACTTATAACCACATCTGAAATCTAAGAAACAAAACAAATTTAGCGGCTTTAATCCCCATTAAAGCACTGTTTCATCTAAAGAGCTCAGCCCTAATATTCAATAATCCCTATTAACTTCCCTGAAGACTAGAGAACTCTCATGAAAGATCCTAGCCCTCCGATCATAATCCAACGGCGTACGCCCTTCATCCTCCCCATCCATCACCGCCGCCGCAATCTTCTCCAACTCCTCCGGCGTCAATCTCTCCTCCTCCGCCTCCNATCAATAATCCCTATTAACTTCCCTGAAGACTCGAGAACTCTCATGAAAGATCCTAGCCCTCCGATCATAATCCAACGGCGTACGCCCTTCGTCCTCCCCATCCATCACCGCCGCCGCAATCTTCTCCAACTCCTCCGGCGTCAATCTCTCCTCCTCCGCCTCCAAGTTCTCATCTTTCTCCACTTCCGGCAACTGCTCCTCCTCCTTCGGCCGGTATTCTGCCATCACCACCATTCTCCGTCTTGCCGTAACCGCCGGCGCGGCGGCCAAGGTGCTACCTTTATACCCGATCTTCGCCGGAAAAGTTCGCCGGAGAGGGAAGCGTGAGATAGGGCTGAGGAGAGGAAGGGAGGGGGCGGTGAAGAGGAGGAGAAGATCCATTGTTGTTTATTGGGAGGAGGTGCGGTGGATCATTTGTAATGGAAGGGTTTAACACGTGCTTACGGCAGGGAAGAATAAACCCGCTAGAATATGATGAACCGACACGTATATGAGGGAGAGATCCGTATACGCCTATGGTTGACACGTGGCAAGCTTATAATTTTTAAGAATTGAATTAGTAATATATTTGAATATTTTTAAGGGAGTATTTATTATCATGAAAAAATTGAAGCAGGAAAAATAAAATAAAAGAAATAAATGCTTTAAGGATTATAGTGATAATTCACGGGTTAATATTGTAGAAAATTTTTTCTTCACATGAAAAGGTGAGGGGCATTTGCACATACCAATTAATTTGTATGTATTCACATGTCAAACATCAAAACTTCAAATTTTTTTATATTTATAGCATGGAAATCATTCATGTCGCATCAAAATATTACTTATTCTTGAATATTTATATAGCATGCATGGTTTTATATTGTTCTTGAGTTCAAACAATCTTATAAAGATAATGTTTTAGAGAGGAAGGCATAAAAAAGGTGATGGATGTTTTGTTAAGGCTCGTGTTTCTCTATTATGTATTTTCTCAGGATTTTCGGGTGGCCGAGAATTCAAAGGAAAAATCATTGCTTTCCCCGTAACAAGAGAGAGAGAGAGAGAGAGAGAGAGAGAGAGAGAGAGAGAGAGAGAGAATGCTTCGCGGGCTAAACAGGCCAATAATGATGCGCGGGCTAAATGAGAAACCTTGTCTATAGGATAGGGTTGTGAGTTATGTTTGATGCGGGTGGATTTAGTGCGTTAATTTTGCAAATATTTTTCAATATTACAAAATACACACGACAAATACATTAGTAATCCCAACAAAAATAATTTTAGATAAAATAATTTTATCTTTTAAAAATTTTTAAACTGACAAATCCCCTAAAAATAACGCAAGTATATGTATCGCTTAAGTAATAAAAGACTCTAATTGAGTCGTAAATATCGATCCCACATGGAAGTTGGAAATGTCTATAAGTAAAATCTTAAGATTTTAATGTAAACAAAAATTTTAAAATACGAAAGTGAAGTGCAAAATTCTAATATAAAGTAATAGAGTGAATGCTAAATAAAATGCAGTAAAAGACAGTTAATTAAACTAATTACTAAACTTTCAAAAGCAAACTTACGAAAACGAAACCAAGTTTTTGTGACGAAGAGTTCAAATTTAAGAAAACATCATTCCCCTCTACGATGAGTATATGGATTGTGAAGAAATTAGAATCATTTGAAAAAAAATATCTATAACTTGTTTTGTGCCAAAAGCAATCTTATTTTTTATCCTCTTCTGAGTGTATAAATAATATTGACTAATTCAGAGTTTGGTCTCTACTTCTATGGTTAGTCTGAGAGGTTACCAGCTGCCACTCCAGAGCTCTCATTACTTTTCACTTGAGGGCTAACAATCTCGCATTAGTTTCTAAACAACTGGACCAAATTAAACATTTTAATCTATCACCTTAAAATCTTTAATTCTGCATTCAACAAAGTTTATTTCTCTATTTATTTGCACTCAACTCTATGGATCACATCCTCCCCCATGAAAATAAATGTGATTCTCCCTATGTTGTAGAAATCATAGCCCTTTCGGAACATATGTTTCTCGACACATTTTAACAATTTTATTAGCCAGATCGAAAAGTAAATGAAGATCGTAGTTCAAATCATCACAAATTATTGATATTTAAAACCGTATAAAATAAATTCAATTCTTCACAAAACCATATTTGAAAGTAGGGAGAAGGACAAAGAAGACAACTCAGAATTCATGAGAATGATACAACAAAACACGAATTTCATATATAAAAATATGTTTATAAAACAAAAGAAATAAAAGACACAACTTATCTCATAATCTTTTCTTCAAGCATTTCACTCTTTACAAGCACTCTTAAATTTCTCTTAGAAATGTAATGAAGAAGAATCTCTCACCTTTCATCTCCTCTTCATATTCTTGAAGAAAATCTTCAAGCTCTTAACTTTCTCTCTCTCTTCTCTCTCTCTCTCTCTCTTTCCCCCCTTAGAAGCCACACCACAAACTCTTCTCTAGCCCTAAACTTCTCTCTCTTTTATTAAAGTATGCCGTCCTTCAAAAGAATTCCAAATTTCATCCAAAATTCTATCCAAAAGTCAACCATTTTGAATTCAAAAGATATTTTTATTAATCCAAAAGACATATCTCTTCATAAAAGAACATTCCAAAGTGTCTAGATGCATTTAATCACTCCAAATGGTGTTTAGAACAAGTGTCCCTATCAAAATTTGAGCAAAACTTGTCTTGAACTGCCTTAATTTGCAAAAATTCGTTTTTGACACATCAGGCGCCGGTTCTGGTGCTTCATGCACCAACTTGCTTAAGATCGCGTTGTTTTGAGATTTGGCGCTTCAGAAGCCAAATCTGAGGCATCTGGCGCCAGCTCTCTGTCAAATGACGCTTCTGGCGCCAATCTGACGCATCATGCGTCAGAATCCCAAAATTCGTTGTTTTGGCTCCAAATTTTGTCTATTTTGCTACTTTTACTCCAAATATCTAAAATTGATATACCTACAATAAAAACATGAAAATACTCTTCTTTAGAGTACAATATCACCAAAAATAAACATAAAATGTATACTTAAAACACAATATTATTTTGGTGCATCATCACCCAACTAGTCTGATCCTCCTTCTCACAAGGACTGAAGTTTACGAGTAGTAATTTTGAAATATATGTTCATATTCTAAAGATGAAAATTTACATGTCCAAATCACATAGTTTGATCCTCCTAACTATAAAGATTGAAGTCGACATGATTTATACTTTAATAAGTTTAAACTGACAAAACTAAATGTTTCTCATTCAAATATATAGATATTAAATGTTTTAATAAATACGATGATGATTGAGAAAAACTAAATGTTTCTCATTCAAATATATAGATAAGGTGATCGTGTATGTTATGAAAAACAACGACAATAAAACAAAAAATTAGAATGAGAAATTCACAAAATAAAAAAATACAACAGAAACACACAGATTTACGTGGTTCGGCCAATTGCCTACGTTCACGGAGTTGCACCAGATTTTATTAGCTCGAGGAATTATATTCATCAATCACCTTGACGATTACAAGAAAGCACTCTTTCTCTAAACCTCTCTCTCTCTCCTCTCCTCTCATTCTCTCTCTACCCAAGAGCTTCAAGCCGAAGCACACCAGAAGAAGAACATGGAAAGCTACCAATGTCGAGGAGAGATAACAGAGGGAGCTAACATGCCTATTTATTAATTTCATTATGTAATTAATCTTATTAAGGAATTAATCAAATAATTAATGAAGCCCATTAATTATTTCATTTTCTCTTTTTCAGTGAATCATAAAAGGAATTAAGAGTAATTAATTTCAAGCATCAAATCCAATTTGTTGTCAAACATGAGAAAATATCAATTTGAATAGTGAACCAGTTTCCATACATAACTGTGTAGATCTAAATATTTTAACCGAATGAGTCAACTTTTAAAGCAATATTTTCAAACTAAACAAATATTTAAGATAAAATTCAATCATTAAAAGCTAAACGCAAAATTCATCCATCCTCCACAACAGTTTGTCGAGTAAGGGTGTGGCCCGATTTCTCTATTCTCATGGTCCTATCGCCAAATGGCACAAAATAGTAGTTACGACCAAAACCCTATAACCGTGTGGTTTCTGCCAAATGACGGACAAAATTAGAGAAAGTCGTCATAGATGGTCTGGTCGCATTAAACATCAACCATCTGATAATCCGATTAGGAGGGTATATCTTTTAGATTCGACTTGTGTTAAGAAAGACATAGGTAGACATAGGATGACTTGGGATTATTGTATAAAAATTGATCTTAATTTACAAGAACTAAATGAAAATATGACACTTAATAGGATGCAATGGAGAAAAAGGATTCATGTAGCCGACCCCACGTAGTGGGATTAAGGCTTTGTTGTTGTTGTTGTTGTAATGACTAATCTTTATTGAAAGTGCTCTCCCCTTATCGGGATGAGTGATTAACCATTGAGGCTTGCATCTATGGGAAACCTCAAACCCTATATTAAAAAGTCCTTCTTAAATGAGGGTGAAATCCTGAGGTTGCGTCTTTTCTACAATCCAATATGTATTTTGAAATTCAACCTCTCTCAACAAACTAATGTAAAATGCAGAGAGTCCACGGAGAGCAGTCATGAATTTTTTAATCCCACATTCTTAGCTTGAAAACAACTTAGCCTTCGGATATGGGCCACCGAAGCCCGCAAGACTTGTTGATCCCTATGAGATACCTTTGAAAAAACCTCATTAGTTTATATGATCTTTATCTAGGCATACACTACTTTTAAGTTTTTTAAAATAAAATGGAGATATTCATTCGCACTTAAGGTGATATATATAAAAAAAAATTAATGTTTATACGTTAGACATAAATGCATGAGAATTGAGTCAGATAACAAGAACATGAATCATTAGTAACATAATGAGAATATGAATCATTAATAATCATATTAAATTCGTCCATATTAGACAATAATTAAAAACTAAGATCAAATTTAAGCTCTTTAAATCTTCTAAAAAAAAATCAAGCATATTAAATTAAACTTTCAATAAAATATGATTGAAAAAAAAAATGTCATGTTTTAAAAAATCCTGTACATAAAAAACTCAGAGCTTTCAAATGTGCCCTTCAAAAGTACACATCGATACAAAGAGTTACAGACCAATAAATGAAACAAATTGACGTCCACCAACGACCGACAAGGGGTACATTCGTCATTTTCTTCTTTCTGAAATCTATTGTTCTCATCTTCACTTTTTCTTCCCCATTCAGATTCCACATAGCCGTTGCGTCTCAAATTCAAATACAATCCCCCTCACTTCTTAACTCTCTCTCTCTCTCTCTCTCTCTCTCTCTCTCTCTGTCTCACTAAAACTATAACAAGCTATACCCATCTCTTTAAATCCAACCCACCAGATGGATACCCAGATCACCGGAAACCCTGCAACTCTCCGGCGGCAGCCACTCCAACCTAGAAACACTCCGGCGAGTCCAGCCATAGAGCTCCCATCGAAGCCAACTTCATCGACCGAAATCCCAACCATTAAGCTAAAGACAGCAGTGCTCGGTAGCAAAGAGAACACTGAAATCACCACCGCATTACCAATACCAGCAATGGCGTCCGGTGATTTCCTTCCACCCGCAGATGCGTTATCTTTGGCAGAGGAACTTGGAGCAGNCCGGAACCCCTGCAACTCTACGGCGGCAGCCACTCCAACCTAGAAACACTCCGGCGAATCAAGCCATAGAGCTCCCATCGAAGCCAACTTCATCGACCGAAATCCCACCTTTTAAGCTAAAGACAGCAGTGCTCGGCAGCAAAGAGAACACTGAAATCACCACCGCATTACCATTACCAGCAATGGCGTCCGGTGATTTCCTTCCACCCGCAGATGCGTTATCTTTGGCAGAGGAACTTGGAGCAGCGCGGCGGCTGAAAGAGAGACTGAGATTGGAGAGGGAGAAGACAGAGACAATACTGAGAGATAAAGACCTAGTTCTTAAGAAAGAAGCGAGAGAAGCTGAAAGGAGAGAGCTTGAACACATAGAGCTTGAGGTGAAGCTCCAAAGCCTCCTCCATCTCTTCGAGCTCAGATCTCTACTGGTGCGTCTCTTCAAAACCTTCCCCCCTTCTCCATTCCTGCTTTTTTCAAACTCTTCTGCCACATAAACGAGAGATTGCTCGATTTCGTTCATCTCATTAATGGCTTGATTGTTTTCTGGGATCAAAATTTGCAGAGATTCGACACGATTAGTTCACTGAGACAACAAGAGGAAGAGAAAAGAAAGGAGGATCTCTTAATGGTATATTCGATTTCAATTGTTTTCATGAAAGATATTTGTCAGGATTCTTAACATATTCTTTCTGTGNGAAATTTGCAGAGATTCGATACGATTAGTTCACTGAGACAACAAGAGGAAGAGAAAAAAAAGGAGGATCTTTTAATGGTATATTCGATTTCAATTGTTTTCATGAAAGATATTTGTCGTGATTCTTAACATATTCTTTCTGTTTATTAGGGGCAAAGCTGTGCCTCTCCGGCGAGATGCGAAGCAGAAGATGCAGAGTCCTCTGCAGCTAATGAGNCTCTTTTGCCACATAAACGAGTGATAGCTCGATTTCGTTCATCTCATTAATGGCTTGATTGTTTTATGGGATGAAATTTGCAGAGATTCGATACGATCAGTTCACTGAGACAACAGGAGGAAGATAAAAGAAAGGAGGATCTTTTAATGGTATATTCGATTTCAATTGTTTTCATGAAAGATATTTGTCAGGATTCTTAACATATTATTTCTGTGTATTAGGGGCAAAGCTGTGCCTCTCCGGCGAGATGCGAAGCAGAAGATGCAGAGTCCTCTGCAGCTAATGAGAAAGAGCTTCTTTCTCCTATTTCAGTTTCTCACTGATTAGTCTCTTACAGGTTCAGAGATTGCCATAAATGAAGGAGGCTGAAGCAGAGTTTATAAAAATTTGAACTTTATAATTTTTTTGGGTTTCATGATTAATGAGTTTTGGTCATATTTACTCATCAAATTGGAACGAAGGAGACCTATTAGAACATCATCTGTAATTGGCATAAGTTGAGCGTAAATGAAATGAGTAATTTATATAAAAATAAAATTTATTTAAGTCTTGCGTATTTTCTTTTTCTTTTTTTTTTTTGTTGTTGTTGTAATACTGTTTTTATTTTGATTTTGTGGGAACAAATTACGTTATTTGGATGCATAGTGTCAATATTTTAGTATTTGAAACTAATTTTCTATAATTTATATGATATTTTGTGCAAAATTAAAATGTATTCTTTTTTTATACTTACAAATTTCTNTAACAAATTGGAATGAAGGAGACTTATTAGAACATCATCTGTAATTGGCATGAGTTTAGCGTAAATGAAATGAGTAATTTATATAAAAATAAAATTTATCTAAGTCTTGCGTATTTTCTTTCTTTTTTTTTGTTTTTATAATGTTATTATTTTGATTTTGTGGAAACAAATTTCGTTATTTGGATGAATAGTGTCAAAGTTTTTGTATTTTTAGTTGCACATTTGCTCAGGAGAACTCAATTACTGGTTCAAAGTCCGCTTCCATTTTTATTTATAATTTTCTATAATTTATATGATATTTTGTGCAAAATTAAAATGTATTCTTTTTTTATACTTACAAAGTTCTTAGACTTTTAAAAAATTATTTGATAGAGTTTCAATTTCTTATTTGACAAATTATAAAAAAAAAAACTATTGTAATTATTAATGCCTCGGTAAATTTAGAGTATATTTTTTTTAGGAAGTCATGGGTTATGAGTAAGAATCCTACCCCGTTTAATTTTGTAGGTCAAATTTGTGTTGATCCGTCAACCATAAATTAACCGTAAACTTAACTAGAAATTGACCCAAAATTACCTCGAAATTTATCTTATTTTATTCAAAATAAATATTATGTCGATATCAAAAGCTATATAAGTCGTGTTTGGGTCGCACTTTATGAACCGTTTAATATTTAGATCAAATTTAAGTCATATTTTCATACCAAGTTTATTCTTCCATTTTGGCAGGCATGGCTCTACCTAATTCATTTAACAAGTGTTCCTAGAACACCAATAATTGAATTTATAATTTTTTATTAAACTCCAATAGAAAATTTGAAAATTTTCTGACCATCCGATTAGAAGTCAACAGCTAAAAGTTAAATAATTTTTATATGAACAGATGGGGATGTAGCTCAGATGGTAGAGCGCTCGCTTAGCATGCGAGAGGTACGGGGATCGATACCCCGCATCTCCATTTTTTTTTCTTTTATTTATTTATTTATTTAATTTTCTTTAAGAATCATGGTTACTTGAATTTTAGTTTAGAATATTTACATATTATATAATCAAGTAAAGCAGAATTATNATTTATTTTTCCTTAAGAATCATGGTTACTTGAATTTTAGTTTAGAATATTTACATATTATATAATCAAGTAAAGCAGAATTATAGCCTTAGCATTCAATTTTCATTTATTTACATATTTGTCATCTAAATGCGGCTTTTAAATCAACTTCATTTTGATTATGCTTAAGAAGGTGTATTCTATAATTTAATTTTTTTTATGTGGTATAAGAATATAAGTAATATAGATACTGAAGTGGTAAGTGTTATTATGTTATTAAATACTTATAAATTTTGTGGTATGTTCGTGAATACCACTTTTTTTTTTTTTTATTTTGGTCAACATAAATATAGTGGTAATTTAGTCACAGAACGCCCCTAACTCTTTAATAATTACATATTTACCCCTAAAATTAATAAGTTTATTAAAGAATATGGTGGTCTGTAAGTAAAACTTAAAAAAATAAAATATTTTGTAAAAACTAGAACACAATCATATTCCATGTAGCCTTGTTTTATGACTCACATTATTTTATTATTTTATTTNAAATGCGGCATTTAAATCAACTTCATTTAAGAAGGTGAATTCTATAATTTAATTTTTTTTTATGTGGTATAAGAATATAAGTAATATAAATACTGAAGTGGTAAGTGTTATTATGTTATTAAATACTTAAGAATTTTGTGGTATGTTCGTGAATACCACTTTTTTTATTTATTTATTTTGGTCAACATAAATATAGTGGGAATTTAGTCACAGAACGCCCCTAACTCTTTAATAATTACATATTTACCCATAAAATTAATAAGTTTATTAAAGAATATGGTGGTCCGTAAGTAAAACTTAAACAAATAAAATATTTTGTAAAAATTAGAACACAATCATATTCCATGTAGCCTTGTTTTATGACTCACATTATTTTATTATTTTATTTAGTTGTGGCTGAAGCTGTCAAAATGTCCACGAACAACTCTTGTTCAGCTTTAAGAAGCTCCTGTTCGGCTTGTTCGCTAAGTTAACGGCCGAACATGAACAACACAAACAAAAAATTATTAGTTCGTGTTCGATTCATTTTGGCTCGAAATACTACTCATAAATTATATATATATTGAAATTGAAAAGTGATAATATTAAAAAAATTAATTAACTACAAGGCTATAAAGATTTATAATCAATTAAAATAGTTAATTAAGAAAATAAAATGAAAATAATTAAATTAGATTCAAATGATATTTTAATATAAACAATAATTTTTAAATCTTGCTCGAACCCTTAACATATTATGACCACGTGATTAGGGTTGCCAAAACGACTCTTTCTTCGTGAACAACTCGTGTTTGACTCGTCAAGCAAACGAGCCGAACATGAACACTCTTTTTGAGCTCGAAATATAAACGAGACAAACACGAGCTGCCGTGTTTGGCTCGTTTACACCCCTAGCGGCTAGCTGGTGGGGCAAACCCTAATATTAGGTTAGTGTTAGTCCTCATTTCAACATGGGGACATTGAGCCCGGCTCCTATGTATCCGCAAATATAATACCTAATTTTTATTTTTTACATTTATATCACACAAATTTATCATATCACAACTTTTATTCGTTTAGAAATGAAAATGATTGATATAGAATTTATTGAAGTTAATCTTGAGTTAGGACATCCGACCCATATTTTTTCTTAACTTATCCAATCCAACAATAATTATCATATAGAAATATGTTTTTTTTTTTTTTTTTAAAAAAAACAAATATATATGCGTATCATTCTAGCAGCTCGGATCCTGTATTTTTCGTGAGTTTATGAAATCTCGTGAAAGATCAGACTTTATGGAAAGTGCGTTATAAAGAGAGAGCAAGATGGAAGAGAGGGAATCTTAAACATAATATTAATTTCTGATCTAAAGTAAATCGAAGGAAAGTGACTCTTTGGTGATTTCTTCAATTCATAGATTTACAGAGAGCGATTCACGCGGAGAGAAAGAGATTGAAGGCCCCTCAAGTAAGAGAGCTCACAGAGAAAATGAGCCCCTACCATTCGGAAAATATTTGCGTACATAAGACGTACGCAGTGCTGCGTACGTTAGGGGTTATTTAGGGGATACAGGTGGGTTATATCTGGGTTATACTCACCTGTAACCTCCGTGTAACTCCCCTGTAACATCTGTGTAACTTATTTGTACACTTGAAATTGCAGAAGCGCGAAACTCATTTGTAGGTTAAAGGTAGTTTACAAAGAGGTTATATGGGGGTTACAGAGGGGTATAACCCCGATATAACCCCCTTGTACCCCCTGAATAATCTCTGGACGTACACAGCGCTGCGTATGTCTTATGTATGCAAATATTTTCCCTATTTTTCCTCTTCTTAACTCTTTTATATATGAGATAGAAAACAATATAAAATTGTCAAAGTAAAACATTAAAGATTGCATTGTTGACTTCTCTCTAATTAGTGTAGTGAATATGTAGCATTGTCGGTTATGTCAGATATCGTCGGTATGATCCTCGGCAATGAGATTGAATCCCAGTGTATATATTTATTTTTAAAATATGAAAACTTTATATATATATATATATATATATATATATATATATATATATATATATATATATATATATATATATATATA